>JADKXX010004804.1:0-160520 GCA_017310255.1 Butorides virescens | reverse complement strand
TGACTATGTACACAGAACCCTCTCAAAGACGAAAGACACGCCACGTATCGAATCCCCATGGCCTGGGGCTTTGAAAAAAAAAGACCAACAACCCCAAAAGCCCTGTGCATGGAGGAGGCGCTGGTTTTTGACAACACAGACCTGGCCACCAAGCAGGAAAGTTGATCTCCAGCATCATGTTGAGCAGAAGCAAAGCCCCAGTCCATGGGGATTCGATACCACTGAGAAGAGGCCAATGAAGGCTAAAACAAGACTTGAGAACAAACATTTAAGCAAAAAAAACCAAACCCAAAAACCAAAAAACCAACCTTTATTTAAGGAATACTTCTAGTAAGAATAACTTAAAACCCACTATGGCCTCATGCTACCTTAATGCAGCAGAGGGTGGTGCCTGGCCTTTGCTTTTCAAGGAGACAGGGCTTTGCAAGCAGAAAACCCACCCAAAGCAACAGCAATATTCTCACTCCAGCATGACGGATTCCAAGCGGGCAGCCTGGGAAGAAGCTCCAGCTCAGGGAGTTCAAAGCAAGGCAAACAGATTCCAACAATGCTCTGGCTGCAGGAAAAGTAACATACTTCCTAAATATAACCCTCCCCACCTCTTGCATGGACTGTAGAAGAGTCACTGGGCTCACGAGACTGCAAATGCAAGGCCCAGCTCCCTCACGAGCCAGGTCTTTGCAGAAGACTGGTCTGGCTCTTCACGATGCTACTGACACTCTACAATGCTACAGGGAGGCCGAGGATGCCCCAGACAGAAAGGAAAAGACAACAGATCAGTTGAGTGATGAAAGCAGCATCAACCCAGAGAGGAAAGGAGCCTGCAAAGGACAGAAGAGGTCTGCCAGGAGCCAGCCACTCCCTCCTACCCCAAAACGAACGGGGAAACAACAGAACCAAAAGGAAAACTTTCAATGCTGCAGGACCTTGCAATTTGCTGTGCAGTATCCTGAAGAGCAATCATCTTCACACAGGCACCGCCCAGGAATGGCACCCAGTCAGAGCACCAAGCTACACTTGAGTTGCTGGGCAGGGCAAGGGTGTCTTAAGGCTGTTCGGGAAGGGGAAGTTGAGCTCCCAGCACAGCACCAGGGTCTTGTCTCCCACCTGACTGACACCAATGCTGCTGGAAGGTCTCCCTTTGGATAACCAATGCTCCTGGCCAGAGCACAGCAAGGAGAGCAATATCCTTTGGAAAAGCATGAATCAGAGCCTTCAGAGCCTCCAGCAGCCTGCCGAGCCGCTGCGATAGCTGCAGCGACAGGCAGTGTCCCCTCAGCCTTCCCTGCAAGAGGAGCAGCTGAGATCACACAAGAGGCAGGCAGGCGACCGTGCAGCAAACGCCTCTCACGCCTGATCTCATGCGTAACATAGGTATGAATCTAAAAACATGCCTGCCTCAGAGTTTCAAGCTAAGATCCTACTACAACTCTGCCACTTGGAGAGCGTGGCTACATGTCTGTGGGAGAAGAGCCTGAAGCATGGGAAGGAGAAGCAGAGTGAAAGAAGCTTTCAGGACATTAAAGCATTAAAGGAAAAGCTCCCAAGAACTGTCCAACAGTGGAAATCACCCAACAACACAGGCAGTGTACAGTGACAAAGGCACATCAGCCAGCCTGGTTTGGGCATTTAACAGACCGTTCCAGCCCCACAGAAATGGGACTGCAAGGCCTTGGAAGATCAGCAAGGTAGGAAACAGAGAGATAAACACCTTTTTATACTCTCTTCAACAACTGCCCAATGGAGAGAGCCTGTGCACTTTGCCAGGGCAGCACAGATGACGTGCACAGTGCTCCCAAGCAGCACAAGGCTGGGGAAAGAAGTCAGAATCAGTCAGATCAGTAGCTCCAAGAGGCAACAGGGTTGCAACGCTAAGCCAAGGGAGAAGACAACATGCAGATTCCAACCTCTAAAAGTCACCTGGCAGTTCACTCCTTCCTAATTTGCAAATGAAGAGCCTACAGATTAAGGAAACACTTAAGTCCAAAGGGTCAGCATCCCAGAGGAAGAGAAAGGAAGAGGGGAGAGGAATAAAAATGCTTCGGTGTGAGGGGAGAGTCAGAGGAAATCACACCAGCAATTGTGTCATGTTGCTCCCAAGCCCACAAGCAGCAGAGGAAGACACCACGCTGGTTTTCAGCTGAAGTTTCTTCTACAGCAAGATCAGATTTGAGCGCTTCAGACCATCTTTTTCCTTCCAGTCCCCAAGCATCCCGCCCCCTCCAGCCTCTCCCTCCAGCCCTGCTCTTTTCTGTTCAGGCGATCTTGGCCAGCCATTTCTCAAGGCCTTCGAAGTCAGCATCTCCCTCCTCTCCCTTGCTGCCCCGAGCACTGCACTCCACGAATTCCACCTTCATGGGTAGCTGGGAGAAGTCGAAGTCCTTGCCCTTCTTCCCCAGATGGGCAGGGCCCCCAGTGGCTGAGCCATCCAGACTGGTGGGGGCTGCAGAGCGGGTCACTCGTAAGGTGTTGCTGCGGACAGAGAAGGGAAAGCGTCAGGAACTGTGAACCAGGGGAACGTTACCTGCACCATGGCTGCTGAGATGTTTTGGACTCAGCTCTGTCAGCAGGATGCTGGTTACACCAAGGACAGAAGGCTCTGCACAGGCAGAGGTGAGCACTTTGGCCACTTCTCTTAAATACCTGCTGGGAGGCACAACTGCAGAGAGGCTCTGGAGAGGAAGACAGACAGAAGCTCATCCCTCTGCCACCTGAGCGTGCCATAAACCTGAGAGGGGGGTTCGAGTCTTCCCACTGCTCCCATGAGCAATGCCTGCCCAAGGAGCAGGCTGCAACATCACTACTGCTCCTGCCCTTTAGCTCACTGCAGCACCCCAACTCCCTGCCACCTGTGAAGAGGAAGGATGGACCTCGTCCACGCTCACCATGGCGTCCAGGACAGAGGCAGCACAGGGAGATGGAACAGCCCAACAGGTGCAGAGGCATTGCGATTTGACTGCCTCTAAGGTCCCAAAAAGCAAAGCTAGGGAAGTCAAGGGGCTGCACCAGGCACAGATGCAAACAGCAATCCCCCCCCCGGCTTTTTGCATAGCAGAGCCTCACGGCTGGACTGCTGCTTCTCTTCCAGAGACAGATCAGCCTGGCAGTGCCTGCTCTCAGTCAATCCCAGCTACTCCTCATTCACAGAAAGGAGCTAAATTAATGGGGCACGTGGGAAGAACAACGCTTCATGTCCAGAGACATGAGTTCAGGAATAAGAGAGCAGACGCTTCCTTGGGTTGTCCACACAAGGACATCCACGTACGGCAGCACAGGGAGAGGATGGCAGCAACCTGCCAGCTGTCAGGAATAATGCTGCCTAATAGGGGACGTATTAGCTACCTAGAAAACCAACTTCTACACACGGATAACTGCCAAATGCCCAACATCAGAACCAAGGAACGCTAGTTTTCCTGGAGAGCTTGAATATATGGCAACTAATTCCTCTCTTAAAAACAGGAAGGTCAGGTATTCAGCCTGGAAGAGGCACCAGCAGTAATAACCCTGCTGCCATCTGCTGGCAAAAGAGATTATAGAATCACAGAATCATTTAAGGGTGGAAAAGACCTGTTAGATCATCATAGAATCAGAGAATGTTTTGGGTTGGAAGGGACCCCTAGAGGTCATCTACTCCAACCCCCCTGCAGTAAGCAGAGACACTGCTAACTAGATCAGGTTGCTCAGAGCCCCATCCAACCTGGCCTTGAATGTTTCCAGGGATGGGGTCTCCACCACCTCTCTGGGCAACCTGTTCCAGTGTTTTACCACCCTCATTGTAAAGAATTTTTTCCTTATATCTAGCCTAAATCTACCCTGTTTTAGTTTAAAACCATTACCCCTTGTCCTGTCACAGCTGGCCCTACTAAAAAGATTTTCCCCATCTTTCCTATAGGCCCCCTTTAGGTACTGATAATCAGGTCTCCCCGCAGCCTTCTTTTCTCCAGGCTGAACAAGCCCAACTCTCTCAGCCTGTCCTCCGTAAGCGTAATGCTGCCAAATCCACCACGTGGCAATAAGATGGCCATAGCCCATGAACATGCATTTGTCTGGAGACCAAAGAGCTACACTCCTCCTACTCTCAAGACCGCCTTGCCACTAAGTGCAATCCAGCAAACAGGACCCACAGGCAACAGGAAGGCAAAACATCAACTGAGTGCACGTGGAGATGCAAAGTCTCTACTAGATCCTGGTGAAGTCCACCATGGCGCAAGAGCTGCACAGTTCTCTCCCAGAGCAGATTTGACCCAACTATAACTATGGGACTCACAGGCAGAATCTTCATGCACAGAGATTAAATATAGCTTTAAAAAAAAAAGTCATCTTCTACTGGCCCCCTCCCCAGATGGACTTGCCAGCCATTGATGCTGCAACTCATTCAGTTGGCAGCTTACAACGTAGCACAGTCTACAAGCCCCTTTCTCCTCCTTCCACTTCCTCTTACAACTTAAAATTAGCAACAGATCGTACATCATTTGACTTCCCAGATTCACGTCCTTCCTAGGGCAGAGACAGAGCCAGCACGGGGTCCCAAAACAGTTCCTGCAATGCCTGTTAGCAGACCAGGAAAACTAGACACTCCCTCTCCAGCTCTCAGGCTTTACACGTCAGGCCCTTTTGTGTCAGAGCAGGCCTGCAAAAAAAAACGTGCCAGTGCAACTTAGCAGAGCTACTGAGATCTTCACACCACTCGCAGAAAGTCTGACATTTGGAAGCCAACCCTCCCTGTGCCAGAGAAAGGACCCAGATACCTCCCTGGGCCACGGGAGGTATCGCTTAGCCTAGGGATGGCAGCTTTTAGGAAAGGATTGGGATGTTGTTTCTCCAACCCACAGCTTCTAGGAGGCAATGCACTGTCTGTGCCCACTGCTTTTTGGTGTGCTTTATCTTCTCTCATCCTGGTTATGCCTACACAGACAAAACAGACCGCTCTCTTCTATAACAAACTTAGATGTGGCTCAGGGACGCTCACTGGGTGCTGCGGTAACAGATAGAAAGGAGAAGAGAGAAGCTCAGAGGGTTTAAGATCCAATTTCATACTTACAGCTCCTTCTCTAGCTGCTGTTGAATAAGTTTTGCTGATTTTGCCATTGTGACATCTAGAGAGAGAAAAGGAAAGGAAATCAGCTCTTTGATTTTATGTCAGAATTCAGAACCTGGTTCCTCCTCCTAAATGTAGAGTAAGGCCTGCTCATACAGGGCAGTCATAAGAGTTATTGGGACAAAGACGGCTGCGTCTGCACTGGGATAAGGGATGCTGGAGCTTTGGGTTTGCAGGCACGAATGGGACCAATCCAGACATCTGATATAATGTAGGGAATTAATTTCTTCTTGCAGGCAGTAAGTTCTTTCAAAAAGAGGATGGGGTCTGATGTCCCACCCACAAGGCCCAGCAATCTCGCCTCTCCCAGCATTACAGAGCTCACCACAGTGCTTTTTAACCATGTAGCCACGAAGGCGTCAGGCAACTCCTGAAGCAGTGCAGGAAATAACTAAGAAAACAAAAACAGATACTGCCCAAAAGCTTCAGGTTGTTATACACAGATCCACACCTTCCCTGTAAACGCTGTAGGGATCCGAAAATCTAGTCCTTTCCAATAACTGGATGTTCCTGCTAGTCCAAATCAAGAGAAACCATAAATATTGGCAGCTAAATGGCTGTCTGTTTTTAACACTGAAGCTGCCTGATAGTTCATTACGTTTAAGTTGATCCTATTTTCTGCTGCCTGCAGATTCAGGAAGACAGCTCTGCACAAGCAGAAAGTCACCTGCCTCACTGAAGCCCGTCCGAAAAGCTGTAGCTCTCCCATGTGGTGCTTCCCTACAAAGCTATTAGACATACCTGACCCAAGATCTCTTTCAATGGCTGCTAGAAATGTTCCTGCTGAGTAGTCCAAGCTTAAAACTAAGTTCCAGCCTTGATTTTGCCAAAATCCCAACCCCTAAGAACTTCAGCATCCATGGCATTTTCCCTTATCACTCAAGGACCGAACCCAACGTCCAGCCCGCAAGGCAGCACCCAGTACCTTGCTTATTGCAAGCGATCAGCAGTGCGGGTGCATTTTTGAGCACAGTGCTATCGACCAGGACCTGGTACAGGAACTCCGCCACATCCTTCACCTCCCGCTGGAAGGCCACGCTGTCCACAACAAACACGATGGCTCTGGAGGAAAGAAGGAAGAACACATGCTGGGCCTGAAGCTCTGCAACCGTCCTTCCCCTGCAAGTATTCCAGCCTGGTCTAACACATTTGTTTCCACAACTGATCTCATCCAACCCAAGAGCTGGCTGAAATACACCCTACATTCAGCCCCAGCAGGAAATCCTTCCCACTCTGCCCCACGGATACACCGCATCCCCTAAACCCTCCCCGCTGCAGCTGCTTTGCCTCCTGATGCACTACAAACACAGGTAAGCGGGAAAGCAGAAGAACCCCCACTGCCCTACGGCAGAGCTCTGACCCTCAGGGCACCACCACCCAGCCCAGCTCACAGCAGCATCAGCACCATCGCTTGGTTCATCGCTGTCCAAAACCTCACCTGCCCCCTCCTAGCCTGCCAATCTCCTCCAAGTTACCTGGCTGCCGCCTTGAACCTCTCCAAGAACTGAAGCCGCAAACTCTCATGGCCTGGAAGGTCGATTAAGGTCACGTTAGCGCTCTGGGAACAGAAGGGAGAAGGCATCAGCAAGACCTCACCTAGGGGTACCTGTGATCATGGAGTGGGGAAAACCAGCCTGACAGCAGATTCCAGTCAGCCTGGCGTTGGGGCAGCAGTGGGTGAGTGAATCCCCATACCAGGCAGAAGCACATAACTCTCCCTGAGGTGCAGTCTCTCCACCAGCCCAAACAATTCTGAGAGGCAAAAGAAACACTGAGTAACGACATTCATGGCCAGGACTCAGTAAGGAGGGTGCCAACACCAGCAAACCACCGACCAGAGCTGAGAAGACAGAGCATGACTGCAGAGAAAAGAGAACGTTCAACCTGTTTCTTGTCTACAGTACCACCCCCTACAACTGCCACACGCACAGCGAGAGTGACAAAGCTTCATCAGTCACCTCTCTTGGGACACCAGCAGATTTATACTGTCCCTGACAGCAAGCAGATCTCTGCACAGCAAAACCACAGACTCCTGTCCTGCAAGTCCCTGATACAGAACACTAATCCCACCGTCTCTGAATCAGGATATCTATTCACGCCCAAGAATCCGCACAACTGCAAGTCTACCTAAATACATGTTACTTTGCTGGGAATAACACAAAAAACGCCCTTGCAAGGGACTTTTTTAATTGAAAGCTACAAACATTTCCCTTTCCACAGGTTGCCAGCCAGAAAAAGCAGTGATATTAAAGAGAATGAATGCCTCTCACATGCTCCTGATCGAGATGCGGCCACGTAGGGCCATGCCACCGTTCTCAAGATAATGCTCGTTGTTCTCGAGGGCAGAGAAAACAACACAAGATCCTGTCTACTCACTGCTCTTGGATGTTAATGGAAATCTTGTCTACAGTTTAAAAAAAAAGAAAAGCAACGGTCCGCATTGGAGCGTTCCAGCACCTCTCCCCCTCCAAATACCTCCTGGCTGCTCAATCTTAGAGATGCAAATATAAAAAAAAAAATCCCTGCACTTCCTTTTACTAAGTTTTTAACCTCTGTTACTGAAGATTGCCATAGAGAAGCCACAAAAACATCCTCTGCTTTTACAATTCACCCGCACAGAACGCGCTGCCATCTTGCTGCTTTCGCTGCTGCACCCAGCAAGAGACAGAAACTCTTCTGAAATGGAAGAGATCACCATAAACTGAAAATAATAGGTCTGTGGCAGTCTAGGACCTGCAAGTAATCCAAACTCCTTCTGAGACTACACGAGGTTCAGCTGGAGACTCTTTTCAAGCCTGCTAAAGCTTTTAAATTCAGATTTTCTTGGGAGACACAGAAATTACTGCCCAGCAAATAAATCAAACATGACAGAACAACGTTCCCTCACAAATCTCCCTCCTGCTCCGAACTACACTGCCGTCCCCAGAGTGCTGTGTTCTGCTCTACTTGTAAAAGCAGCTCCTTTTTCTCTTCTGCAGGAAAAACCACCACACCCTACCCACCTCTCAAAACACAACACACAGACATGGTTTTCAGTGAGAAAGGTTTCACAATTTGGCAAGCAAAGAAAAAAGAAGCTGCGCATATGAGGAGACCCCCATACCTTCCAGTATTTTCCTACTCTCTCAGTGTGCATCTCCTAAAAAAATCCTATCCCATACTCAGACCAAACTAGTGACTGATCTGAAGGGGGGAAGACTGAGCAGCACAAAAAGCATCAAGCCAGGTTAAGCATATGGAGCAGAAAAACAAAGGCGCCAGCTGTAGCAACCATGCACAAGCTACAGCTGAAAACCTGCCTGCTCACCTTGTCATTGCTGACTCTGTAAACTGCGGAGCTGTCAGTTATCGAAGTCTGGGTATCGCGATATTTGCCTGTCAACAGCTGTGGAAAAAAATAAAAAGGCACATTCAGGTAAAGGAAGCTGGAGGAACACTGGCACCGCATTTCATCCACTGAGAAACAGAAATGATCTGTAAGGGGTAACAGACTTCAAATATCTGACTTCAATTTGTGTGCGTGAAACAATTTCAGGGGTTTCCCCCCCAAAGGATTAAGACAACAATCATTAAGGGAAAAAAACTATTTATGCACTGAATCTCCATTATACTAAAAGAAGGAAGAAAGTGTGCCTGCAAATCCTTCGGGGCACCTTCACCTCTGTACGGGGACATCAGGCGGCCGGAGCCGGGGCAGCTCCCCGGCCTGGGACTCCTCCGGCGGCCGCTGCGAGGGGTCCCCCCCAACAGCCCTCCCCGACCCCGTCGCCCCGCTCACCCGCGCGAAGAGCAGCGTCTTCCCCGCGTCGCAGAGGCCCAACAGCAGCACCGCCTTCCGGCTGCTCCTCCTGCCCTGCACGAACCTCCAGATCACTGCGGGAGAGAGGAGGGAGCACCTAAGCCCACCGCCCCCTCAGCCAGCGCGGCTTGGGGGCCGGCGCTCCCCGGCAGGCCCGCAGGACCCCGCAGGGGACCCGGGCCGGGATGGGGGTGTCTCCCCGGCAGGCCGCGACTCACGGAGCGTAATGACGACGGCGATCAGCGCCAAGAGGACGGAGAGGACGGCGGGGTCAGGCGCCCGCAGCTCCCGCCGCAAGGCCTCCAGGTGCGGCTCCAGCTGCCCCGCCATGGCCGCCCGCGCGCACACGTCGCCGTAACGCCCGCTTCCGCTTCCGGCCCCGCGGCCTGACGGGAGGGGCGCGGGGGCTGACGGGAGCTATAGTTCCGGGTGGAGGCTGCGGCCGCTGGGGAGGTAGGAAGCGGGGAGACAGCTGTTCCCTCTGCCTAGTACTGGGTCCTCGGTCTGGGACTCGAACATCTTGAGATGCTAGGCCGCACCCTGGCTCTGCGCCTGCTTTTGGTTCAAGCAACGCATTCGTGAGCGATGGCAAGCCCGGGAGAGAGACGCTGGGCTGGGCACTGGTGGGGCCGACCCTCGAGTGCTGGGTTCAGGGTTGGGCCACTCACTCCCAGAAGGACATGGAGGGGCTGGAGCGTGTCCAGAGAAGGGCAAGGAAGCTGGGGAGGGGTCTGGAGCCCAAGGCTGCTGGGGAGCGTCTGGGGGAGCTGGGGGTGTTCAGCCTGGAGAAGAGGAGGCTGAGGGGAGCCCTTATCGCTCCCTACAACTGCCTGACAGGAGTGGGTCCAGGGGGGGCGGTGTTGGGAGGTTTAGATTGGACATTAGGAAAGATGTCTTCCCTGCAAGGGCTGTCAGGCACTGGAAGGGGCTGCCCAGGGCAGGGGTCGAGTCCCCATCCCTGGGGGATTTAAAAGCCGGGCAGAGGAGGTGCTTAGGGCCAGGGTTTAGTGGTGGGATGGCAGGGTTAGGGGAACGGTTGGGCTTGGTGAGCTTAAAAGTCTTTTCCAACTTCAACGATTCCATGATTCTAGGTGGGGGGGAAGGGGTGTGTGTGCTGGAGACTCTGTGGGGTGAAGCTGGGCAACCAGGAGCTGTCGAGGCTGGAGAAGAGATGCCTGTGTTTGCACCAGTCATCGGGATGATGGAGCCAGGCTTTTCCTGGATGAGGAGCAATGGGAATATGTTGAAACAAGGGAGGTTCAGGAGCAGCCATGAGAGAAACTCCATCGCCTTGAGTGCTGCCAAGCAATGGGGACAGGTTGCCCAGGGAGGTGGTGGAGTCACCATCCCTGGAGGTTCGCCATGCCTGACTGGGTCAAGCCCTGAGCAACCTGGTTGACCCCTTCCTTTGGGAAGGAGTTTGGACTGGAGACCCCCAGAGGTCCCTTCACACTTGAGTTACGCTGTGATCCTCTAGCGAGGTTCCTTTTTTCCATGCCTTCCACTCATGCGACAAGGGGTTACACCCAACACTGAGTACAGGTGACGCAGCTTTTCATGGGGAAACTTTTCCAACCATGGCCGTAGTTAGTTTGCAGGAGCGGGCTCTTAGAGGCACTGTTTCTCTTTCTTTGCTAGTTTTTAAGGACAAGTTAAAAAAGCCATCTGTGAAAAATACTTCATCCTACATAAATGTGAGGAACTACATTTCATTGCTTCCCACTCCACATTTCTGTCTTCCAAGGTGATCTTCAGTCAGGCTGGCGGGCTTCTCGCAACACGTCCAAAAATCACCCCTGTAAGCACATCAAAATATTCGTTCCCACAAAGCCAGAAGCTCTTAGCAGCTTTCTGCCCTCAGCAGCTCTTCCATGCCTGCGTTAACAATGGGGTTGGGACCAGCTGGATTACCCCAGACCCTGTTCCTCTGAACCAGAGAGCCTCAGCAGACCTTTTTGTCTTGCCTTTTTATCTTCACTGTGGGTCAGAGCCCACCTACATGTGTGTTTTCAGCCCAGCAGCACATTGGACAGGCTAACAAAGCCTGTTTCTAAGTAAGTCTGAGATTATTTTTTTTTTCAGACAGGAAGTCTAAGCCTGATCTCTCCCTGTCAATATACTTGTGTGTTTTAAGAATATATGCCTGACGGGAATGACTTAGATCCAGCCAGCTGAGATACGAGATGGAGTGATTTCTGTTCACACCTCCCATCTTGCAACCACTCTATTTTTTTGTTTGTTTGGGTTGTTTTTTTTTTTTCCGTCTCCACCCTTCAGCTTCCCTGGCATAAACCCTCTCCCTCTTCCTGTGTCCCGGCCACACTGGGCAACTGTCGTCTGCTGGGGAGGTAATGGGGTAACCTGGGTGAAGCATCAGCATGGAGAGTACAAAACATCTGTTAATGAGCCTGTACGGCATATTTAACCCATTTTGCTTTGGCAAATGTTGAAACAAATTTTTCTAACGGGCAGGAATAGCCTGAAGTGATGATAGCCACCTTGGTATCTGGCAGTGCCCTACAGCGAGAGGCACCAAGGAAGGAATGGGTTCAAGGACTGGTTTGAAAAATTGCAGGACACCCATTTAGATTCGAGGTTTTATTTCTTGCTGTGACAGCAGCAGAGAACAGTAAATTCTCAAACAGCCCCTTCCAGAGTGATGAGGAAGGGCAGAGAAAGCGGTGAAGGCAGAGGGCCCTCTGCAGGTCGGTGTTGGGTGCTGAGGGCACAAGAGGAGTCATGGCTTGAAGTTTCCTCCCCCTCCAGCAAGGGTCCTTCCCCATCTCACTACTTGTCCTTAAGGAAGGTGCACACCTGGAGGAGATCTGAAAAGGGAAAGGACAGGGAGAAGTTCAGATCCTGCCTTTAAATGCTTCCCATCCCACCAGCACACACCTGGCCACGCCAACAATGTCATCGCGTGGAGAATATATTCAGCATGCCACAAAAAATGTGTATGAACCACAGATGACCCTGAGCACATGCCGATGGGTCAGGATGGGTTCTTTTTACCATTTCTCAAAGTGTGTATTTTCTAAAGGTGAGTAAATAAATCTTGGATTCCCCATGATGCCAGAGCAGCAGACTTCCAGACTGCTTTCTGTTCCTCCAAGGGATTTTGAGAAAAATATACCATCATCTCCATGAGCTATCCTCATTTTGCTTTAAAAAGTGAAATGGACAGCTGCAGAAGTAACTATCCATGCCTGCGAGGCTGAGAACTGCGGTGCACGGCCTTGTTCCCAGGGCTGTTATGGTTACCTGATGGGTTGCAGGTGTTGAGGCTAGCAACTGAAGCATAGTATTGATCTCCGAGGAATTCCTTGTATGTTATCCCGTCACGGAGTTTGATCAGGCACTTAGTCAAGTCTTTAAACAGAAGGTCCTTAGTTTGAGACTCAAACATCTTGAACCTGTCTTTATCGATTCCTTTTGTTCCAAACAGTTTCTGAAATAAAGGCATGAAGAGGTAAGTATGTGTAAAAAGTAGAAAACTGGCAAGAATCAGCTCGTACAAGCCTAAGGTCTCAGTCCCAGTTCTTTGCCATCATCCTGGGGAGCCCCCAGCCAAGCTCCAGAAATTTAGGATTGAATCTTCCGTCCGTGTGGTTAATTGAGAGATCTCTCAGTGGTAAGCACCGTTGTGGCACGACTGCCAAAATAATTTTTTTTTCCATTTTAACATGTCCCCTCTATTAACATGTCCCCCATTTTTAACATTGGCCCCTCACTCCCAGAAGGACATGGAGGGGCTGGAGCGTGTCCAGAGAAGGGCAAGGAAGCTGGGGAGGGGTCTGGAGCCCAAGGCTGATGGGGAGCTGTGGGTGTTCAGCCTGGAGAAGAGGAGGCTGAGGGGAGCCCTTATCGCTCCCTACAACTGCCTGACAGGAGGGGGGAGCCGGGGGCGGTCGGTCTCTGCTCCCAGGGAACGGGCGATGGGACGAGGGGAAATGGCCTCAAGTTGTGCCAGGGCAGGTTTAGGTTGGACATTGGGAAAAATTCCTTCCCTGCAAGGGCTGTCAGGCACTGGAAGGGGCTGCCCAGGGCAGGGGTTGAGTCCCCACTCCTGGGGGTATTTAAAAGCCGGGCAGAGGAGGTGCTTAGGGCCAGGGTTTAGTGGTGGGATGGCAGGGTTAGGGGAATGGTTGGGCTTGATGATCTTAAAGGGCTTTTCCAACCCAAACAATTCCATGATTCTATGTCACTACATGGAGAGCCCATCAGCAGATGCTGCCAGCAGGTCCTGTGCCTTAGCCAGGAGTCAAAAGCGAAGGAGCTGACTTCCCAAGTGCCTCTGAGCAGACCCTGACGGGTGGAGCAAATAGTAATGTTTTCAGTGTAAAATCAATCAGAAGTGGTTTAACCCAGTTACATGTACACCGTTAGCTGTAAGACTGCTGTCTTCCTGGGGCTGGACGGCTTGGTGCCTGACCCAGCTGGGCTTAGGAGACCAGGCACCTCAGAGGAGCTTCTGAAACACACTTGCAAGAGCAGGCATAGCCTGAGAATCATAGAATCACAGAATGGTTTGGGTTGGAAGGGACCTTTAGGGTCACCCAGCCCAACCCCCCCTGCAGGGAGCAGGGACACCTTTAACCAGACCAGGTTGCTCACAGCCCCGTCCAACCTGGCCTGGAACGTTCCCAGGGATGGGGCCTCCACCACCTCTCTGGGCAACCCGTGCCAGGATTTCACCACCCTCATTGGAAAGAATTTCTTCCTTATAGCCAGTCTAAATCCCCCTTCCTTTAGTTTAAAACCATTGCCCCTTGTCCTGTCACAGCCAGCCCTGCTAAAAAGATTGTCCCCGAGGTGGGGGAGGAGGAGGTGACAATCTCATGTCATACAAGTACAGCATGACAACAGCAACCACTATGATCCGGCTGCTACCTGAAGGGGTATTTGCTAAGGTGGCAGAGGAGAAAGAGCAGTTTGGAAGGGATGGAGGAAGGGGGAGGCTAAGGGATGAGGCTGTCACCCCATATCAGTAAGTTAAAGCCTTCCACATTTTGCCAACTCAGGGAAACTCAGAGCATCAGGGGCTCTAAAAATGCCAACATGCCATGTAAAAAACACCCCAGAACACATCTCCTGCTGCCAGCACCACTAACCTCTTGTCTCTCTAGCAGCTCCTGGACTTTTTTCGCTTTCTCTGGACGCGTGACCACAGCATGGGTAGGAACTTTGGCCAGGTTGCACTCCCTGTAAGCCATGACATTTGCCCTTTGTCCGTTAGTGCACAGCAACTCAAATTGGTCCATTTTCAGATTTTTGGCCCAGTCTTCTTTATTTTTGCCTTTAAAGAGAATGGGTTTGGAGATTCAGAGTTGTGGCGTAGCAGAAGAATGTCAGCCTCACAACACCTAAGCAAGGCATTTGCCCCGTCTGCACGTGCCCTGGTACTTAGAGGCTTGGCCTGTACAAAGGAGGCTGTAAGTAAAGCTCAGGAAAAGTCAGCGGGGTGAGTTAGAGCAGGCTGGGAGATTTAGCGACATCTCCTTCCTTGCATTTTTTCCCCAAAGGCTTGGAAAACTTCAGCTGCTGCTTTCAGAAATGTGAACTGAACTTTTCATTTGCAGGCAAGCAGGGAGCCAGAGTGCTGCGCAAAGGTGCTGGGGCAGGAGCCTGTGGTTACGGGACCACCTGAATAATCAAGTAGTGGAAATTAAATGATAGTTAGCGGGGAAGTGGCTCTGCAGGAGCCTGGAAAGAGGCACCCTGGGCAGATGCTACATGCTGTGCTTGAATTCTGCTCCTCCTGCAGCAGGGGTGAGGTTGGGAGGATGAGCAAGTAAAGCTTGCTATTACCTTCTGCACCGGAAACCAAAATAACGCAGACAGGGGCAGGCAGCCCTGCCAAGAGCCATGCAACTGAATAAGCACGTACCATCGGCATTTTCCTCGACGATTGAATGCTTAATAAAGGCCACATCCCCCCGCTCGACCAGGCACCTGGGAAGGTACGAAGAAAGGCAAGTGATGCGGGTGCTTGAATCCTGTCCCTTTCCTCCAGATTTAATTCTGACCTGTGTCTTATTTTGTAAAATTAATCTCCAAAGACAGCTAGGTCTAGCAGCCCTGCCATGAATATTTTAAGAATACCTGAAACACAGTCTTTTAACACATTCCATAAAAAAAAGCTTGCATCCTTCCCCCATGATAAGCAGACGATTTATTTTACTGTCAGAAAGAAGCAGTTTGACCAGGTTCAGAATTCGCTTTGCTTTCTGCCATGCCTGCCTGCGCGCATTAACAGCTTTGGAAAACCACTAACTTGCACCAAGAGGACTGAAACAGCTCCTCTTTGCTACAAGATGTAAATGAAACAAGATGCACTCTCTTTTTAAATTCATGCCCAGTATGAATTCCTTAGACTTGAGCTGATACTGAGCGGGTACAGAGGAGATGGCACCGGGGCTGACCTCCCCTGCACTTTAATTTAGAGGACAGCTCATTTTAATTAAGGCAAGCAGCATTTTTAACAGGGAGTGTCTAGCAGTGGCATCGTTTGTGGGGTCCCCATCTTTTAACACTTCTTTGTGTTAGAAGCGTAGCACTGCAGCCAGCATAGGAGGTCTGGCCAAAACACTTGTGCCTCTCCAGGTTTGCCATTAACTTTACAGAATGGGAACATTTAACATCATTTCACAGGAAGCTGTGTGAGGAAAATACATATAACGTGTATGCCATTACAGACTTATACACCTTCAGCAGTGCAGTGGAGAAAAGGGTCAGCAAATTAGCAGCACCATGAGGCTGTAGCCCCTATGCCATCTACCCATAACTTCCATGATACACCCCAGGGTGCTTGAGAGCAGCCCAAGCGTTCCCACCACCTACTGTAAAGCTCCAGTATATCCATAGTATTTCTCATGGCTGCTGGCGACGCACTTCTCTGGCGGCACCCGCCCCGAGCCCTTGCAGAGCTGGCAGAGGCGGGAGTTAGGAGGAGACCCAGGAGCACAGCCCTCACTGAAGTATTCATCTGAAGGCAGGAATGGGGGACAAGAAAAAAAAATCACTTTTCCTGCACTGAAAAGTTTTCTCTTAATAATACATTCTTGTGCTGAATTTGTATTAGAGGTCACTGGGAGTGCGGAACAGGCTGCAAGAAGAGCGTGATTCAGTGGATGGCAAATCGCATGCATCCAGTTTTCACTACGAAACTTGTTATTATAGATAATGAAGCGGGGCCTGGGGCTCAGTTGTGCTAGGTGCTATCTTGGCATAAAAAGAAAGTTTTTGCTTCCCAGCCCACACAGAGCCAGCCCAAGCCTCCTCAGCCTTCACAGGTCAGCAGCATTGCGTTTAGCAGCAATGGGGGAGGAAGGGCCGGTGGGAAAGGCAGGCAGGAGGGTGGAGAGGCTGGGTCTAAAGCTTAGTAACACTACTGTCTTCTCATGGTTAGAGGTTTCCTTTTAATAATTATATGCTTAATTTGCCTTGGTCCATACTATTTCCACGTTATTTTTGTTGGACTGTAATTCTCAGCAATTGAAAATTGGATGTAGAATTTGATCGTCTGAACAAGCTCTAAAGGCCTGGAGCCAAAGCAGACTTTTGGCCCCTTATTCTCAGGCAGCCAAATCACTCCCTTTAAATTTCTTCAACAAAGATCAGCCTCTGTCCCCTCTTCTCAGCCCTTCCCCTTCCTTCTGAGATTCATAAACCCAGCCTTTACCCCCACTCCACACCCTGCACCCGCCCATACCTGGGGCAAGCCTCTATTCCTTTTCTGGGAATACTTTTTTGGGGCTGCTGCAAAGGGTAGGGGAGAGATGTGAAAAGCAAGCAAAGCCCCCCCAAGCAGCTGACGTGCCCTATCTTACTCACAAGCACTCACCAACAGCCTAAAACTTGGCTCAGTGAAACCTTGAACAAGAGTCTTCTCCATTGCCCACCCCCAGGTGGGAATCTTTGAGGCACAAGAAACTTGGAAGATCAGATGAAGGACGGGAAAACATTTTTGCAAGCAGATTCCCAGCTTGAAGAAACGGCTGCAAAACTCAACTCACCAAAATTGCAGTTCCCCGTCCTGTTATGGATCAAGCCCATAGGGATGTTCCAGCCAGCGGTTCTCCCAACGGCGGTGTGGCACGACTTCTTGCCCTGCAGATTGTTCCATGTGATATCACTGTCGGATTTCTTCACAACAGCCACAGCAAAGTAGGATGCTTACAAAAGATGAAATAGAGGAGAATTAAGGACTCACCTGAGGATCCCACCGTGCTCCCTTAGGAGACCTTTTGCTCCGCTTGGGAGAGGGTGCCTATGAACTGTGTAGCAGAAATACTTTGTGCTTATAAATGATTTGCCACACAGCGACAACAGAAGAATTTGCAGACGTGATGCATCTACTCCCACCATGCTCCTGGGACATTATTATCCCTGACATTTCCCCCTGCCAAAATGCTGACCCTCTGGTATGTGAGAAGGCTGTAGCAAGATATACGTGATGGTTTCTTATCCCCTATTTAGCAAAGGACAAAACCCTTCCCTCCTCTCCCTTTTCCCATTTCTATAAAGAACAATTTCCTAATTTCCTACCACCCAGCCCCTCTTTCCCTGTTCACAGCCCTGGCACTGTTACGGTGTCACCATGCTCCAGATAGCAGCAACCAAACACAAATCCCTGTCGCTTTGCCTTGATGTCTGCGTGCAGACCCAGACTTTCCATCTGACTACTAAATTCGCCTCCCAGATTTTTAATATCTACACTGGACATGCCAGCTCTTTGTGTGGGGGCTGCCCATTTATTGTCCACTCATGACTGCATGTATATTTTTCCACTTATATATGTCAGGACTGGGTTTTGTCTGTCTGTGGCAGTAATTACCTGGTTCTCCTCCTGCTTTGCTGCACTGACTCTCATCTGTGGAGGGAAAATGAAAACGGTATTAGATAAAAGATATGGCAAATCCAAGAAAGGATCCAGCGTGCTCATTTCTGGAGAAGCTTCATCCTAGAAGTGGCTGTTTCAGGAAGCACCTTGTGCATCGACAAAACACACACAGCCTCCGTCTGCTCCTCTGAGCTAAAGCAACTAGTTTTACTGAGGCTGGTGCTAAAGGACAGGGGCATCGTGATTAAAACGAAAAAGGCAGGAGCTGGATGTCGTTGTCTTCCCGACTGCTGATGCCTGCTCTCCCTGGGTCTCTTCCACCTTTATAAAAAGACGACGTGCGCAGTGGTGAGTGGAGCTGCCTCAGAGCATCATGTGTTTTCCTGGAGGATGCAGCACTGAGGCTGCTTTCTGGATTTCAGAATAAAACCAGTGCTTTTGTAGAATCACAGGCTCGTTTGGGTTGGAAAAGCCCTTTAAGCTCGTCAAGCCCAACAATTCCCCTAATCCTGCCATTCCACCACTAAACCCTGGCCCTAAGCACCTCATCTGCCCGGATTTTAAATACCCCCAGGAGTGGGGACTCAACCCCTGCCCTGGGCAGCCCCTTCCAGTGCCTGACAGCCCTTGCAGGGAAGGAATTTTTCCCAGTGTCCAACCTAAACCTGCCCTGGCACAACTTGAGGCTGTTTCCCCTCATCCCATCGCCCGTTCTCTGGGGGAGCAGAGACCAACCCCCCCTGGCTCTCCCCTCCTCTCAGGCAGTTGTAGGGAGCGATAAGGGCTCCCCTCAGCCTCCTCTTCTCCAGGCTGGACACCCACAGCTCCCCCAGACGCTCCCCAGCAGCCTTGGGCTCCAGACCCCTCCCCAGCTTCCTTGCCCTTCTCTGGACACGCTCCAGCCCCTCCAGGTCCTTCTGGGAGTGAGGGGCCCAACCCTGACCCCAGCATTCCAGGGACGGCCTCACCAGTGCCCAGGACAGGGGCACGGTCACTGCCCTGCTCCTGCTGGCCACACCAGTCCTGATACAAGCCAGGATGCTGCTGGCCCTCTTGGCCACCTGGGCACACTGCTGGCTCATATCCAGCCGCCTGTTGACCAACACCCCCAGGTCCTTTTCTGCCAGGCAGCTTTCCAGCCGCTCTTCCCCACGCCTGTAGCGTTGCGTGGGGTTGTTGTGACCCCAGGGCAGGACCTGGCACTTTTGCACCAGCCCGTTCCCCACCACCTGGACCCAGCTGGACAGCCCCATGCTTACCCTCATAGTTTTCTCCCATCACCGGCACCAAACCACACACGCCAGCAGTGTAGACAAAACCTCCGTCTAAGGTGATAGCATCTGCTTCGCCTTTCTGCAATGGAAAGAGTGCAGCGATGAAACGACCAGTGTTTTTCAGAAATCAGGTTGTAAAAGAAGCACTTGATGTAAAGGGAGAAAGGCCTGGGGCTGAGGGGACCTGAGAGGCCATCCTGTAGCATATGGACAGCCAAGGGTTTGCTGATGCAAAGGGAATTTCGAATTTATCGCTCCCGTACGCTTGTAAGCACCTCTCCTCCCCAGGCACGTGTGTCTCCCAGCCTGCTTCCCTGCCGAACGGAGTTCCTTCTCTCACCTGTCCTTTCAAGTTTGCTTTTTGTGCTGCCTTTGGGGTACTGACCCAACCCTCTGAGCTGCCACCAACATCATCCTCTATGCTGTGGAGCCACCCCTCTTCTAAGCAGGCAACCGCTTCTCTCCGCATTTTACAAAATTTGTGTTTTCCCTTCCTTTTCCAAATAAAAAGTTACTTCGCACCAGAAAACTGCCTTTTACTTAGGAACCCTCAAAATATAACACTGTCCAATAAATTTTTCTGAAGAATGTTAATCAGTGAAAAACTAGTCGGGCCTTTTCCCTGCGATGGTTTCTGCCCACTGGTATGTTTTGCAAAGCTCCCAATATTTTTTTTTAAAATCCCTCTGCCCCATCTATTCCCAGGCTGAAAGAAGCAACACTGCTCTCCATCGGAAAGGTTCACGGAGAGAAGAAAAGGAAAAAAAGCCGTACCATGATCTTGATAATGCAGTCCCTGGGGTTGTCTGCCACGGTGCACTCTACGTCCCCGTTGCTCACCACACTCCAGAGGTCGCACTTGCTCTTCTCATTCTTGCCTACTGCACACCATCGTGTCTTGTTTTCTCTGCGGCTGGGGTTCAACTGATCTGTAAAACCGGCAGAGATAAAAAAAGGCCAAGCCTGGAGCCCCACTGCACAGTGAGGCTAGGAATGATCTGCTCTCTGGGTGCGTGGGACTCGGCCGTGAAACCGTCTCTACGCACCAACCTGCTGCTTCCCAGCACAAGGTGCTCGTGTTTAAAAAGCCCTGGGCTGGTGGGAAGGGAAGGGATGGTTCTTAAGCCAAAGGACGCTCAAAAATCAACTTACAGGTCAGAAAGGAGAATTCCTGCATACCACAAATGGCTCATGCAGATTCGGGTTAGCTAAAACATCGCAACTGCTAAACCACCGTGTGTGAGTAGTACTTGGTATTGTTGCCTGTAAAATATTCCACATTTCTCCAGACCTCACAGTCTGGACAACCATGAGGCTAAGACCAGGCCAAGCTGGAAAAATACACCCAAGTTATGTTTCTGTGAAGTGCCATTTGAATAATCTGTTCTGATGCCACATGAGGTCCATGCACCCCATCGCGTCTGAGCCTACCACGGGGATCTCTGAGCAATTTTAAGTGTATTTCGGGGGTCATTTGTGCGGTGTTTAACTCTCAGAGAGCCAGCTAGGACATCAATAAATGCCTGATGAGTCTAGATGGAAATAAAGGATGCTGTTTCCCTCAAGTGGTCAACACTGGACCTGGTGTCTGGGCACGTTCCTTCCTCTTACGTCCCCAAAATGGCTTTTCTAAGCATCTGTTTTGACCATCCCTACCAGCAGCTGAATAACTACGGGCAATTTTTGTTGTTGCAGTCACGGTGAAGGGACGATGGGTGGCGTGAGTGTAAATTTTCCACCTTTGTATGGTCATGATGTTATTTTGACTTTAGCATCAACGAATTCCCGTTGTTGATGTAAGTGAAGTTTGTGCAGATTGTGTGATTTTAACAATAATAACCTTCACAGGCAACATTTTGCAGGGGATACTGTCTGGGTTTGAAAAAAAATGGTGTTCATTTCCCCAGACGCATTTACTGAGCCCATTTCTTCAATGCAGCTGACACAAGAGTAGTATTTCATGCCCTGCCTACCTTTCTGAAGGCTCTGGATGGCACTGTAATACTCCAAGCCCAGGTAGAGCTGGGAATCCATCAGTGGTGGGATACGCTTCAGCTGTATGGCAGAGTCTTTGAAAAGTAAGTCTTTGAGGCCTGGGTCCTTCTTGCCAGGTGGCCCAAAGAGCTGGAAGCTGCCGGTTGTGCCCACACCAAATTTTTCCTGCCACGAGAGGAAAATAATCAGCAAATGACCGTACCAAAGCGCTTGGAAAGCTGGAGAGAGCAAGCAAAGCCAGGGGAGAGAAGAGGGGATGCTAGGGGAAAGAAAGGAGAGCTTGACAATACCTGTGCCTTTGAGAGAAAGGTCCAGATGTCATCAACCTTGCTATCGTCTCGAGCCACGACGGCGTGAGCAGGCACCCTGGCCCAGTGACAGGTTTTGTAGCTGTCCACAGGCTGACGGGTGCCATCCAGACACAGCAGCTCATACTCATCCTTATTCTCTGGGGCATTTTCTGGAGGAAGGGAGGAACCATAAGTTGCATTGCCACGAAAATAGACAGAAAAAAGCCAGTCTGGAGCGGCTTCATAATGAATTTATTGCTGCGGAAGCTCAGGGGAGAATTCTGGGTCAGAGATCCCAGGGTTACAGGAGCATTCAGGTGGGAAGGGACATCTGAAGATCTCCAGTCCAAGCCCCAAATCAGGCTGCTCCAGGTGAATCTTGAAAACCTCTAAGGATGGAGAGTGCACAACTGTCCTGGGCAACCTGTCCCACTATGTGGCTCTCCTCAAGGGAAAATTAAAAATCTCCTTTTATCCTCTCTCGTTTCAGTTCATGGTTATTGTGCCTCCTCTTTCCACTGTCCGCCTCCAGAAAGATCTTGGCTGCACCTTCTTGCTAACCTCCTTGCAGGCACCAGCATCCTGCTCTGAGGTCCCCCCCAAAGCCACCTCTTCCCCAGGCTGGTCAAGCCCACCCCACTGAGCATCTCCAAGTGTCCCTGCCCCATGACCATCTTGGTGGCCCTCCACTGAGCTCACTGCAGGTCCTGGGCATGCTGGGCCATCTTCCACCTCAGAGAGGTGCAGAGTTGGTGAACTCTTGCTGTGGGCTGAATTCCCTCCAAAATCCCTCCCAGAGGGATGGGTGAGCGTGATCACCTACACAGTTGCCCACCCTGCATTTGCCATGGTCACGTTACAGCTGGCTCTGAGATGTGGCACCAACGACAATAACACTGAACTTAAACCAAGCAGGTTTTCCTTCTTCAAAGAAGAACCCTAAGGAAGAAAAAGCGGACCCCACCACAATCATATTTCTCAGTAACAGGATAAGTCAGTCCACAGCGTGCAAAACATTTCTAGAGATGAAAGGAGACGAGGTTTGGGGCAAACCTGGAGAGAAACAGAAGCCTGCACAGTGCAGACTAATTGCAGGGTGGAACAGCAGCAGGGTGGGCTGGAAAGGAGAGCAACAAGTGATCCCCCAGGCCTACCTTGAACAGTTGTGTGTTTCACAAAAGCCACATCTCCTTTTCCGTCTCTCAGACAGCTGCCGGCAGGAGGAACAGAAGGGATGTTAAAAAATCAGGCATGGCAGCTCCCTATCTCCTGCCTCAGTAAATCATTTTGCCACAAGCTGCGGCTGTGGAGCCATAGTCTTCCCCCCCCCAAAAAAGCTACACCAGCGGGGAAGAAAATGTAATGGTGGGGAAGTGATGCTCAAGAAGCCCATTTAGACTTAGCACAATGCTAATCATAGAATCATAGAATGGTTTGGGTTGGAAAAGCCCTTTAAGCTCACCAAGCCCAACCGTTCCCCTAACCCTGCCATCCCACCACTAAACCCTGGCCCTAAGCACCTCCTCTGCCTGGCTTTTAAATACCCCCAGGGATGGGGACTCGACCCCTGCCCTGGGCAGCCCCTTCCAGTGCCTGACAGCCCTTGCGGGGAAGGAATTTTTCCCAATGTCCAACCTAAACCTGCCCTGGCACAACTTCAGACCAGTCTGTGCAAAACCACACAGCCCAGCTGCCTCTCTCACCTCCTGCTAGCTGCCTGCCGGTGATTACTAATTAGATCTTTAATTACCAGCACTCCCAGTTGTTCTATAAACTCAGTCTCCCCCGATTACAACACAGCCCTCCCTGGTATAACGAAAACTTGTGTGTGTCAGGTCTAGAATATTTCTCCAAAGAAAAAAAATAAAATAACTTTCACTCACTGAAAAGCTCCAGAATATCCAGAATAAGGCGCTGTGCGGGAGCATTTGGTTTTGGCATCCCCCTTGCACTGGCGGCACAGTTTTTGTTCAGTGGTGGCACCAGGCACGCAGCTGGCAGAGAAAAAATTGGCTACCGCTATGGAGGAGAAAAAAGCAATAATCAGGCTAAAATTCACCTTTACAAGGACCTGGAACGGAGGGGAAGCACAAAGGATGGCAGTGACTCGACTGCTCTGAGAGGCACCTCTGGACCTCCGCAGAAGATCGGGCAACATCACTTTCACCATACCACTGCCCCCGGCTGAGCGCCAGCCCATTTACCTCCACGTTCCCCCCATCACCTTGTTCAATGGAGGCGGAGTCTTTGCCATCCCACTTGATGTCTCCCCGGCGAAGGAGCATCCCAATTGGGATGTTCCAGCCAGCGGACCGGCCCAGGCCTGTGTGGCAGGAGGTCTTGCCCTGCAACTCATTTATAGTGAAGCCTGTTCCTTTCTTCACCACAGCCACGGCATAGTAGCTGGTTGTGGAGCCTGCAGGGCAAGAAAAAGCAGGAAAGCAATGAAAAAAGTAGGATTTATGAACATTTCAAATCCCGCCACATCCCCCATTTTCAGCGAATAAAGTGCTGCACCTCCAAATAATTAGCAACTTTGCTTGAACACTTATGGTCTTCCCATGTTCTTAGGGGTGAGCTACACCGCCAACATCAAACCAACAACTGTGCATTGCAACTTGTAATGGTAAGCACACTCAAAGCATGCGAAATGCTTTGCTGCTGGACAGATGTTAGACACGCCTGTAGCTTTGTAAGGCTGCTTCAATGACTCTTTTTGGCAAATCCTCTTTGGAAAGTCTTTTCTCAAATGCCGTCACCCACTGAAGCATACATGTAAGCCTCGCGAGACTGAAATTCCACATTAAATTGCACCTAGTCCACCACACGCTACATATGAGCAAAGTGACTTAGTCTTAGGGGTGGAAGAGACCGCAGCCTTCCGTTTAATGTCTGTATTTTCTTAGCTACTGTGTTGGGCTCCCCAGTTCAAGAAGGGTGAGGAGCTACTGGAGAGAGTCCAGAGGAGGGCTACAAAGATGATGGCAGGACTGGAGCATCTCCCCTACGAGGAAAGGCTGAGGGAGTTGGGCTTGTTTAGCCTGGAGGAGAGAAGGCTGAGAGGGGATCTCATCAACACATACAAATATCTGAAGGGTGGGTGTCACGAGGACAGAGCCAGACTCTTCTCAGCGGTGCCCAGTGCCAGGACAAGGGGCAGTGGGAACAAACTGAAGCATGAGAGGTTCCAGTTGAATGTGAGGAAGAACTTCTTGACTTGGAGGGTGACCGAGCCCTGGCACAGGCTGCCCAGGGGGCTTTGGAGTCTCCTTCTCTGGAGATATTCAACCCCCGCCTGGACGATGTCCTGTGCACCCTGCTCTGGGTGAGCCTGCTTGAGCAGGGGGGTGGGACTGGGTGATCTCTGGAGAGCCCTTCCAACCCCTGCCCTTCTGGGATTCTGTGAATGACTCTTGCCGTGTGGCTTTGATCCTGAATATTGCATACAAACAGGCTGAGCTCCAGGGCAGAGGCCAAAAGAGAGCGGGAGCTTTGGACTGGGTGGGATCGCATGAAGCGAGACAGACAAAAACGGAGAAATAGTGTCTGTTTGGCTCCCAAGAGGGAGATGGGAGAGAGGAGAGAGAGTACAGAGCCAGGATGGAGCCATGGAGCTAAGCCTTATCAAAAGGGATTGCTGCAGAGGATTTTTTATGCTTCTCTTCTTTTTTCTGTGCATTGCCTGCACCTCTTGCCTCAGTAGTCCCAACTGGGTGTTCCTCCTCCTCTCCACTAACAGGAATGCTGTCGCCTCTTCAATCTTTTGAAGATACAGAGGTTATCTGTGTTATCTAGCTCAGTGTTTTACCCACGTAGTTCAAGGTCACTGAAAGCAGAAGGTCCATGGGACTCTGGGACAGTTTTTATGCTGTGCTTTGGGACGACCGTGATTTCTGCCCATGGGTGCTCCCCTTCCATGGCCACTGCATCATCACGGGACCAGTGACTTGCATCACAGCTAACATCAGAAACGGGGCACTGGCTGTGCCCCTTCCCATTGCAAGTGACTCCATGACCATGGGTGATGATTCACATTTTGGTGTGACTGCCCCCCACTCTTCCCCCTCTGGGATCTGGAAGCCAGGGGTGATATCTCAGGCGCCCAACAGAAATAACATGGGAGCTCTGTGTGGAATGGGTGGCCTTTGCGCTATCAGTTCATTGCCACCACTCAGCTTAAAATATTTCATGAAAACCTACCTTCGCTTTGTTCGTGGACCTCAGCAATGATGGGCTTCAGCTTGTAGGGGGAGAGGCCTGCATCAAAAATGTGACCGCCGTCCAAGCTAATGGCATCTGCTTCGTTATCCTAAACAACAAAAAGATTTCAGTCCATAAACAAACAGCAGGGACGCACGAGGGAAAATGCTTCCTTGGAGCCTGCCCTGGGCCCTTGTGGGTGAGCCCTTCTCTACAGTGGGATCACAGGTAGCAACCAGTGACTCAAAGGAAACCCCAACCTTCTCCAGGTGTAAAAGGCTGCTGAAACATCCTCAGTGCCCAGCACAGGTATTTGCTGCCCACTCACCGCAATGGCTTTTATGCATTCGAGGTACGTTGCTTTCTGCACGCAGCCCAATGCAACGCTCTCTTGTTGCATGTGATCCCTTAGGGCATGGCATTTGTTCATTTCTGCTGAGGATATTGTGCACCACCTGATGCTTGCCTTGGGGGGAGCAGCAAAACACAGAGCTGTAGAAAGAACCAGAAATAAATAGTCTCAGAAATAAATAGTCTCAGAAATAAATAGTCTCAGAGAGGTAGAAAGGCACCAAGCGGAGAGAAACGGCATCTCTGTGAACACACGATCTCTGGTTCCCTGCAACCATGGCCTCAGGGGATGGCTGGGTGTGGGATCTCCCTTGCATATTCCCAAGCCATGCAGGAAAGCCATTTTTTTCTTTCCTGTGCACCTTCAGGAACATCTGGGAGGATCATTCCTGTCCTGCATGGTGTCAAGATTCAAGCAGCCTGAGCTCACAGCAACATCCACAGGAGGAGGAGAACAAATCCGCACACTTCAGTAGAAATCACAGAATCATAGAACCGTTTGGGTTGGAAAAGCCCTTTAAGCTCACCAAGCCCAGCCGTTACCCTGACCCTGCCATCCCACCACTAAACCCTGGCCCTAAGCACCTTGTCTGCCCAGCTTTTAAATCCCCCCAGGAATGGGGATTCGGACCCCTTCCCTGGGCAGCCCCTTTCAGTGCCTGACAGCCCTTGTGGGGAAGGAATTTTTCCCAATGTCCAACCTAAACCTGCTCTGGCACAACTTCAAACCAGTCTGTGCAAAACCACACAGCCCAGCTGCCTTTTTGGCAAAATCAAACTCAAGACTCTGCAAAAACAAAGAGAAGAGGCGATCCACTGAGGCAGAGGGAGACCAGCTCTGACCTGGCCAGCCCGTATTCAGTACATTGCCATACATGACCTCCTTGACAGCTAGACGATCTGATATATTTAGCCCTCAGTTTATATCTCACTGACTCCCGTAACAGAGATGCCATACCACCTCCGCAGTCCCCTAAGAGTCTTCTAACCAGTAAATCCAGCTGACTGGCTGCTCTGGGAGACCGGAGCAAAGCCAAGCCCTCAGGTGGACACAGCCTCATGCCTCCTTCAGCAACCTAAACACCAGAAACGTTGGAAACCTGCAGTTAAAGTCCATGGCCAGCCTGGGCTGCTCACTTCACCTTAACTCTGCCCCTTCCTGGTGGGGTTGTGCAGACCGAGCGGCTGTAGGCGCCACTGGCTCCCTCCAAACCCTGGATGCCACGCTTCATTCAAACCTCTCTGGCTTAACCTGTGCTGTTTCCAGTTTCTTTCACCTCTGAAATACTCTCTTGTATTTGATTTTTGAGCCACAGCCCTGCCAGCAGACACCCCCCCTCCTCCCAGTGGAGGTGCTGAATTTGGCCACAGGGATAATCCTTAGCCTTAATTCCCGCTACCGTCATCTAGGTTTTTCAGGTCTTGGCATGGCACAATGCCATGGTTGCCTTAATCCAGTGCTGGCAACCATCCTGCCCTGGGCAGAAGCGGGACGGGGACCTCCTGAGAGAGTCAGCCTGGCTGTACTGATGAACATCGGGAAGGCAACAGGAGCCTGAGTGCCACTGGCTCTGCTGCAGAGCTTTTGGGCAACCTCTTGCTCCTTTGTGCAGGGGAGGGATCACCGTTAATAAGACACCGTTGCATGCTGGCACTCGGCAAAGGAGCTCGAGGACCTTCCGATGCCAGCAGCACGGGGAACACTTCCCACCAGAGGATGGGGACCCCTTTCCAGGCAGCAGTCCCCAGGTCAGGATTAGGAGGTTGCAATCTCCTTGCCGTGGCTACCTGCCCATTGCCTGCCAAAGCTGCGAGCAGAGAGAGAGGAGGGAAAGAACCACTTGGAGCAGAGCCAGCTCTGCGGCGGCGCAAGTTAGGGGTAAAAATACACAGGAGCCCGAGAAAAGTGCAGCCGCAGCAGGACGGAGCAGCACAGGAGCAGAGGGGGGGAGAACGCAGGGTCTTCCATTATTTAAGCATGATTTTATTGCCACTGCCTTTAAGTTTAACCCAACACGCATGCAGGCTTGGCAGGGAGGTCTTATTCTAGTTCCTGCCCTCCCTGGCTGAACCCCTGCTCCTCTCCCAGCACAGCAGCTTGCGGGGAGGGTGGTTTTTCCCCTTCACCGCAGAAGTGCGGAGCCCATCCCGAGCAGCGGGTGCTGAGCATCCCTCCTCCTTGCCAGCCAGGTGCTCAGCAGCTTGCTGCGGGGAGCTGCAGCCCTCCCTCCGGCCTCCAAGGGCTGGCCCTGGGAAAAAGCTGCTGCTGCTAATGCTGGAAACACCATCCTTGTGGACAGAGAGCCACAGCAGCCAAACCAAGCGTCTGGCAGGCGCTCCCTTTGCTTTTCCGTCCTGGCTTTTACTTTATAGCTGCCTGGGTCTGGCAGACGCTGCAGCTCTAAACCAGCCTCGTCTAAGGGGAGAGCCTGGGGTCCTGGGAGGTTTTGGCTCTTCTTTTCCCCCAGAACTGCTTTTGGCAGACACTTACCTGCTATCCCAAGGGACAGCACCGTAGAGAGGATGAGTTTCATACTTGAGCAGGGAGTCGGGTGCCGAGGAGGGGGTGCAGCAGCCTTGGTCACAGACTGACCCCTCCAAGTCTGTGATGGCTCTGGAACCGCTTTCTCCCCCTTTTATAGAGGAACAACCCTGGCTGTGTTTGCAGAAGCAATGACCTAACACTGTTTGTCCTTCCTTGTTTCTCAATAGCTCCTAAAGCCCCCCCCCCCCCCCCCCCAGCTCAGCCCATTTTTAGGAAGCCTTTGACTTTGGCACCAATTCCCTCCTCAGGCAGGAGTCAGAGCAGGCCAAGATGCTTTTCATTTTACAAGGGGCTTCAGACGGAAAATTCCCAAGTTGTGACATTCGAATTCCCCTGCGGGTTAAAACGCCACAGGAGGGGCTATTTTCTTTGTGCTAGCCACCCCCTGCCTTGCCCAGCCTAATCTCAGAAAGTCCCTGCTGGATCCAGACCGGAGTTTTACATGGTTGCCAGTAACTGCTGCTGTCATGCCCATTGCCCTTTGGCTTGCAGCACCCTGAGCGCCCGCCTGCTCTCTTGCACCCTCTTGGCAATGGCAATGGGGTTGGAAAGGCAGTAAATGTTCCTTACGGTCAGGCAAGCTCCTTGAACAGGGAAGGAAAGTCAACGGCGACGACCAGACAGCTCAATAAGCGCCCTGCAGCCAGAAGGAAAGATCACACTGCACCTTTGTTAAATTCTTGGGATGAACACGGGAAGAAATGCGGAGACTAGCGGTCACCCTCCCCCCTCCTCTGCAAAACCGCTCCACCCAATCGTATCACTCCTGATTTACCTCCCTGACCAGGGGGGCACAGGTAGGTTTAAGAAGGTCTGCCTTCATGATACTGTCCCAGGCTCAACATCCCGATCTTTGCTGCAGGCTACAAGACCAGCTTCAGGTTGACTTCAGCACCTGCGCACTAAATGAGACCCCCCGGACCACATCAGAGAGCTAGACACTGCCGCTAGGGCTGGTCCACCCACCATAGAACCACAGAATGGTTTGGGTTGGAAAAGCCCTTTAAGATCACCAAGCCCAACCGTTCCCCTAACCCTGCCATTCCAGCACTAAACCCTGGCCCTAAGCACCTCCTCTGCCCAGCTTTTAAATACCCCCAGGGATGGGGACTCGACCCCTGCCCTGGGCAGCCCCTTCCAGTGCTTGACAGCCCTTTCGGGGAAGGAATTTTTGTGTCCACCCAACACAAGCTACAGGAGTGCTGTAGGAAGCCCAGTGGTGAGGTCCAGATCCCAGCCTTGCTCTCAAGAGCACCAGCCTCCCCTTGTGACCTTCTGGATCCCCTGCCCAGGTCCTTCCTCTCCCACAGTTGCACCCTCCACACAGCAGTGCCGTGGGCATGCCCACAGCGGGCTCCTGGCTGAGGTTGGCTGGAAGCGCCCTTGGTTGGCTCTTCTCCCTTGTCCCAGCAGGCTCAGGGCACAGTGACCTGCAGGTGGGGTGGCCAGAGCAGCTTCAGTGCAGGTGGGAGTCCAGTGTCAGGTCAAGTATACAGCTTTACAAAGTGACCCAGGGAAGGGGGCTGCTGAAGAAAATTAACTCTACCCCAGCCAAAACCAGCCCAGACACCTTCAGGCAATGACCCACCTCCACGGTGGCACTGAGAGCCCATGAATCTGGCTGCTGGAGGCCCCTACAGACTGAGCAAGAGGCATTCATGGCCACAGTGGTTATTTCAGTATCACCTTTAGCAGTTTCTTCAGCATGGCTAGTTCCTATTTTGCATGCCTTCATCCCCTGCTTTCTCAGAAGAGCAGCACTTCTTGTGTCCAGAGCATCTCCAAACACACCACACCTGGGCGGGGAGGGGGGAGGAAGGTTGACACCCAATGGCTTGCTCCCACCGCAAGCCTTTCTTCCCTTTTAAAAGATCTCCCATCCGTATTTACTCCAGCAAGCTGTGGCCCTCCAAGGTCTTCCTCCACTGAGAAACGTAGATGCCACTGAAATCCACTCCCAGCTCCCCATGGGTCTCACCAATCCTTGCCTCACTCAGGCCTTAGCAATGTCCCCATCCATGGGAAGAAGGGCTCACAGGAGGCTGTTCCACATGGTTCTTCCATAGCTTTCTGCTGACTCTTTCCAAAACACCTCTTCCAACAGATATCCCGAGAGAGCCTAGAAATTGTAGTGCCACTGGAAAAATCGAAGATATCTGAGCATGTAAATAATGGTGAAAATATTTGGACATCTTGATGCCACAAACTAAGTAGCTACAACACTGTCCTGAGGAGGTAAAGGTATTTTTTGCCACATGACAGATAAAGGGGAAAGCCTCTATCTAGAAAGTCATCAACCACATACAGAGCAGCTTCCATACCTCCTTTTGATGCTATCAAACTCTACCTTTCTCTATGATGGATTTCCACGTCCTGGTGTGCACCCATCTTGCGGCTGCTCCTTCAGCAGTTTTGCCTCCTGTGGCTGAGATCCACTGCTCCAGCCTGCCGCAAAGCAGCTCCGGGGAGAAATTCTTCCAGCACACAGCTTGCTTTGGAGGTACCCAATGGTAATGCAGCATATTGGTGATGTGTCCTCTAGGCCACCTGGGCTTGAAAGCTCAGACCTTAACCTCCCAAGGACCCAACGGACCTCCAGGATACTCCTTTCTGGGGAGTTCATCCCACCAAGGGAAGCCTTGGTTGGAAAAGGCAAAGTATTCTGGGTGGCCTCTAGCTGCAAAATGCCTTTCTTTTGGAGTCCAGGAGGGACAAACTTCTTGGTGCAACCAAATTCCTCCCCTTAACATCTATCAGACAACAGCTTTTCCAAATTTTGTGTTAGAAAATGCACACTTATTCACACAGCGGGTCCTCGCCCTCTCACTAAATACACACACATGCTTCTACAAGTTCTAGTTAGATCCATACCTCACTGCCCGGGTGCAGGGTTTTGTGCAAAAAGAGTTCCTCCCATGCCCAGATGCATGTATCTGGCTGACTAAGCTGAGATGAACCGCAGGGACCAATTCTTATTTAACAATAGAAATTCTTGTTGCCTTTCAAGGTACGAGGTCAATGCTCTGGGCTCATGCAAGCAGGAGCAGCTTTACCAGAACGGCCAGAGCTAAGCCAGTGCCTCTCAGACTTTGTCCTTGTTATCCAGAAAGCATCGAGCCTTCCGTAGCGTACATCTTCATGAAACAAGCTGAATTATTATTACACATCACAAGTTCGTTGTATTGCAACATTGTGGATCCCAGCTGTTCTGTTTTCAGAAAGAGGATGCTGCTAAAAATTACACGAATGATGAAGAAACACAAATTAGCACACCCTCTGACCAACCATGGGTCACTGGTGATGCATAAACACATCTGAACGCCAAGCAAAGAACAGGGCTCGGCCTCACGCTAAGTAAAGTTGAAGATAAAATAATACTGCTTATTTCTACATCTCCCTTATTACTGCAACCCCGCGTGTGTACGCTGTGGTTTGTGGTTGAGATGAGGCTGGGCTGGAGTTTTGGTTGTGTCCCAAGGAAAGGACATTTGTTGTAATTGGGCTGGGATAAAGTTAGAGCTGGCACGACTGTCTGGGATAGGGCTTGGCTTTATCACAGCACTGGGCGCTTCCCCCGGCACAGCTCATCCTGGAGCCAACGCAGCTGGACGGAGGCTGGAGCCGAGCTCTGGTTGTGTGTGCATGTGGGGAAAACATTAACTGGGGGAGGGAAAGCTGCGATCAAGGCACCACACCAACACAGGCATCTTGCCTGGCTCTTTGGAGCAGTTCTTTCCATAGAGGTGCTCCTATCCAGCAGTGGAGGCCATTGGAGCTAATGCTGCTGTTCCCAGGGGTTACCAGGCCAGCAGTTGCGTGATGAAGACCCAGCTCACCTTGAGATATTAAGGAGAAAAAGCACTGAAAATGGAAGAAATAAAAAAAAGGAATCAATTGAACCTCGAGGGATGGTCTGAGGGCAATATACACCCACCAGGACTTTGGGCTTGCCTATAGAGTTTGCTCATTTCCCTCCAGAAATGGGAATTTCTAGTTTGTGGCTCGGAGGAGGCTGGAGCCTGCCCACGACAAGGACGTCGGTGTGGTCAACCGCAAATGCTGGGCTCGAGCTCTTGTCCTGACCTGGCTCCGCAGGTCACATCACATCCAGAAGGCAAGAAGAGCAGCCTGATGGGAACCCCTTTTCCCAGACCATCTTCCCTGTCCATAGCCCAGGATGGGACAGGACACTGAGACTGGCATGGAACTGGCAACAGTGCCCATCTCAAGAGATGAGCGACGACAATGCTGGGTGGTGAATGGATGGAGAAGGACTTGGGGATAGTGGTGGGTGACAAATTGGACATGAGCTGGCACTGTGCAATTGCAGCCCAGAAAGCCAAGCATGTCCTGGGCTGCATCCCCAGCAGTGTGGGCAAAAGGGCGAGGGAGGGGATTCTGCCCCCCTGCTCCGCTCTGGTCAGACCCCCCTGGAGCCCTGCATCCAGCTCAGGGGTCCCCAGCACAGGACAGACATGGACCTGCTGGAGCGGGGCCAGAGGAGGCCACGAAAATGGTCCAAGGGCTGGAACCCCTCTGCTATGGAGAGAGGCTGGGAGAGATGGGGATGTTCAGCCTGGAGAAGAGAAGGCTGCAGGGAGACCTGATTGCAGTCTTTCAATATATAAAAGGGGCTTATAGGAAAGATGGAGAGAGACCTTTTACCAGGGCCTGTAGTGGCAGGAAAAGGGGCAACGGTTTTAAAATGAAAGAGGGCAGATTTAGATTGGACATAAGGAAGAATTTTTAATTTTTACAGTGATGAGGGCGGTGAGGCGCTGGAGAAGGATGCCCAGAGAAGCTGTGGATGCCCCATCCGTGGAAGCATTCAAGGTCAGGTTGGACAGGGCTTTGAGCAACCTGGTCTGGTGGAAGATGTCCCTGCCCACGGCAGGGGGGGTTGGACCAGATGGGACCTTTAAAGGTCCCTTCCGACCCAAACCATCCTGTGATTTGATGTTCAGGTACCCAGGAGAGACAGGGAGAAGCCAGGGGCTGCCACGGGACTGGCTTACCTGGTCAGTGTAAGCATCTGGGGGAAATCCCAGCCCTCCTGCCTGATGCCAGGTCTCTCCTGGAAGAGGGAGTCACTCATCCCCTGGCGCCCAGGTCAGCGTGGGGCTTGCAGCCGCTGTAAGCCGCACTGTGGGGGTGCCAGCCCTGCAAGCGTGGCCGCAGCCAACGGTGGACTGGGACCAGCCCGGCATTCCCCATGGCTCCCAAGGCCAGGCAGATACCTGGAGAGCTGTGGCAGTCTTTCCAGAAACATGCTTTCAGCCCCTCTTTGGGCCTACGGGTCAGTTTTGAGGCTGTGCTCCAACTCCAGAGTCATTGCGGTTAGTTTATTTTTCAGGAAATGCCACAAAACAGTTTCCCTGCTGGTTAGGGGAAATACTTGGTGTCAGGTTTTGACTGTGTTGCAATCCACTGTTTTCTACCTGAGATGAGCTGAACTGGCCAGCGGAGAGTGGGAGCTGATGTTGTTTGAACCAATATTTGCTTCTAAGTATTGCTTCTCAGTATTGCTTAATTTCTAAACTGCGCCCAGCAAACAAAGAGCTCTTTGCCAACTTGGAGCAGCTCTTCCCAGCTCAGAGCCCTAAGCCCAGCTGCAGACCATGGTCCCTTGTCCGGAGCTGCTTACTGTGTCATGCCATTACAGGTTTACATTTTTAGGTTGGAAAAACTAATGTCAGCTCAACAGTCTGGTACCAGCACTCCCACCCTTGCACAGCAGCTCTGCAGGGCAGTGCCACTGCCCCACATCCTCTCTGTCCACATCCCCCCCCCCTCCAGCAAACACCAACCGGTCCAGCATCCATGAAGAAACGGGTTTTCTTGACCTCCTCTCTCGAGCAAGCCACCACTAACTCCCCAGCCCCCTTGCTGAAGTCAGCAGTGGTTTCTGCTCTGCCAGCCAGCAGCCCATGCAAAACTCACCCTCTCGGATATGCAATTAGTGCCATTCCTCCTAATGAAGGATTCCAGTTTGCTTAATTAACCCAAAGGTTAACACGATTACCAGCAGCTCTGTGTAATCTTGAGAGCTGTGATGTTCCTGAAGGGCTTTTGGAAGGGAAGGCAGAAACACGCGGTGGGTTAACCATTCCTGCTGAAGACACGCTTGCAAATAGAGCGGCTAGAGCCTGAAAACACTCACCCCCTGCTTCCTGTGGGAACAAACCAGTGAATACTGACAGCTGGGAAAGAAAGGGCAGGAGTGCCAGCTGCCTGGCACAGCCACAGCACCCTCAGCTCCTCTCCCACGAGACCCCCAGGTTCCACGCCAGGGCACGCACCACGTAGTTGCATCCAGCTCCATGGGACTTGCCAGGCAGCGGGCACATACCCACAAGATGCTGGACCATCCCAGAGGATGTGACTGGGTGAGAACAGGAGAAAGGGCGGCTCATTTCCAGGGGAGGAGGGAGCTGTGGCTCACATGAGCCCCTGTGCACAAATCCAGGGACAAGGAAAGAGGGGCATGAGCAGGGACGTTCCCCTGCAGTCACAGAGCCCCGGTCACCAGGATGGGGACAGAGGCAAGGCAGTGGCAGAGCTGGTCAAGAAGACCCCATGGTCAGAGGGAAGCAAGACCAGAGAAGCACGAGATGCACTTGGAGGTGAGCCACAGCCACCCAGCCCCACCACAACAAGGGGACACCTGGCTGGGTCCTACATCTTTGGCTGCAAATGAGCAGGGGGACATCACTGAAGCAGGCAGAAGAAAGCTGCTGGCAGATGCAGCCTGCCTTGCCTGGGGAGCAGCCCTGCATGTGCTGCAGAGGGATGCTGGTGATTTGGGTGGATCAAGAGCAGGAGCCGTCGGCACCGAGCTGCTGGTGGGACCAAGAGTAACTTTGCAGGAGCTGTGGGCACCGAGCTGCCGGTGGGACCAGGAGTGACTTTGCCAGAGCCATGGGCACCGAGCTGCCGGTGGGACCAAGAGTGACTTTGCAGGAGCCGTGGGCACCGAGCAGTGGGAGCAGGCAGCAGCAGTGGGAGCAGGCAGCAGAAGCCAGTAGCCAGAAGGACACAAAAGGAGAAAGCAAGGGGAGACACCAAGAAGGGAAGACTTGTGAACCAGCTTCACGGAGCAGGGCCGGCAGCACAAGCCCTGGGGCCAGCAGCACGAGCCCTGGGGCTGACAGCACTGGCCAGCTGCTGGAGCAGTTCTTGCTGCTGGATCCGGCCCAAGGAGCAGGGACCAAACCTCTTATGGTCCTCTGCAGCCCATGGGCAGCCCAGCTGGGCTGGCATGGCCACCCACTGCTAAGCCCAAGCATTGTGTTGAGCTCTTGGATAGCTGCTCTGGCCAGAAATGAGATTTGGGCATTAAATGAACGGGAAAAGGGTCAGCTCACCAGTGGGTCAAGCTGAACTCTACCACTTGCTGTTCAACCCCTTTCCAGTTAGTTAATTTGTGGTAATCATTAATACCGAGCCCCTGTCCGTACATGGAGCCTCACAATGGCTAATTTTTAAACTGTCATGGCAACTACGTGCTGTTACGTGTGTCCTGGTTGCAGCCACCTTCCCATCTGAACACTCTTAGGGCCAATACATTTCCTTGCTGATTAATAGCTGTTGTTTTGAAAGCACCAAAAAAATCTGTTGGCCAGCATTTCCTTCCACTTTGTAATTTTAAAGCAGCATTAAAGGGAATTAATGGAAATAAGGCTTCAGAATAACAGCAAGGCTTAGTCTTTGTTGGAGACCCTTTGAACTCCAGTTAAATTAATTTTCCTTCTGCTCTTGGGATTTTTAAACACAGATCTGGCAGTTTGGCAGTCACGAGCCATATGCAAACCTCTCACCCTTTAGAGGCCAATAGCTAAGTGCGACACCAATGACTAAATACAAGACCCAGGACCCGGGAAGCGATTGCTTCCCTGCCAGTGTTGGTGACCACTGCACCATCGGTGAAAGATCCGCCCCTGCCCAGGGATCTCTAAGGAGCCCACCGGCAGCCTTGACCTTTCAGTTCCCCCTCTCCCTCCCAAGAGGCAGAGGAGTTTGTTTCCTGGTCATTGGTCAAGATGTTCTCATCAAGATAAAATCCGAGGGAAGCAGCTCCTCCTGTCCTCACTGCTCCACTCCCTGGTCGCCTGGGGCTGGCACAGCCCTGAAGGCACTGTTGGACCCTGGCTCTCAAACTTTCCTTTCCAGAAATCACTGTTTTGAAATGTGGAAAATAATGAAAGTCTTGGGACTATTAAGAGCTCTGGGAGGAGCAGAGAGAGGGGAGCAAAAGGCCAAGCTGAACAGATTTCAAACCCCCTCCTGTGGGCTTTTAGACTTCCATGGCATTTTAATCTTCTCGGCATTTCCAGCTGCAGGGATCACAGAATCATAGAATAGAACCATACAATCGTTTGGGTTGGAAAAGCCCTTTAAGCTCACCAAGCCCAACCGTTCCCCTAACCCTGCCATTCCAGCACTAAACCCTGGCCCTAAGCACCTCATCTGCCCAGCTTTTAAATCCCCCCAGGGATGGGGACTCGACCCCTTCCCTGGGCAGCCCCTTCCAGGGCTTGAGAGGCCTGGCGGGGAAGGAATTTTTCCCAATGTCCAACCTAAACCTGCCCTGGCACAACTTGAGGCCATTTCCCCTCGTCCCATCGCCCATTCCCTAGGAGCACAGCCCGACCCTCCCTGCGCCCCCCCTCCTGTCAGGCAGTTGTAGGGAGCAATAAGGGCTCCCCTCAGCCTCCTCTTCTCCAGGCTGAACATCCCCAGCTCCCTCAGACGCTCCCCAGCAGCCCTGGGCTCCAGATCCCTCCCCAGCTTCCTTGCCCTTCTCTGGACATGTTCCAGCAATGCAACGTCTTTCCTGTAGCAAGGGGCCCAAAACTGAACACAGAATTCAATAAAGGAGCAGAAATCCTAGGCAGAGGTGTGGGGGCTTCAGGGCACGCATCTGGCTGAGGCTGGTCCCTGGGGTGGGGTGGCCAGCAGGACGTGGCAGCCCTCTCCCAAAGCCCCTGCAGCAGCATCCATCAGCCCTGTGCCCACACGGGTGCCTCGGTACCGGGGAAAGCAGTGGCAAAGCTCAAGCTAAAGTGTGACGTGGCCCTAACAGCTCCTGAAGACTGTTGCAAGAACAAGGAAGGAACCAGGAAAATGTCTTGCTTCAGATGCTTTGCTAAAAGTTGCATAAGGTGGGGGAACGTGGCTGTGCTCTGTAGGTGTAGTGGTTGGTTATGTTACAGACAAAGGGTGCTGCATGGGGAGAAACGGCTCCATGCCACCAACCTTCAAAGCAGTCAAAAAGGAAAACGAACTCCTCTGGGGGAGTCTGGCAGTGACTGAGGGTCTCAGGATGGGTCCGTAGCCTTGCAAGGCCCCAGCTGAGACCCATTGTTCTCCCCTCCACCAGAGGTTTTGCCCTTCAACACACACCCCTCTGGTCACCAACACCCTTCTCCCATCACCAAAGCCCTGACATTCTTCTGCCATGCGAAACCTGGATGGACACCACATCCAGAGAGCACCAGGACCACGTGCCAACGGCAGAAAGAGGGAAAAAGCCTCAGAGAAACACTGGTCAGCTGTGCAGTGCTGCAAGAGACGTCCCTTACCAGAAGGCATCACTGGCTCTTACAACCCCATTGTCCCTCATTTGCAGCCTCACCGGGGGCCTTCAGCAACGAGCTTCCAGGAGCCCATACATGCTCAGCCCGTCAGCCCCTGCCGGAGCAATGCTGGAGGAGTGCTTGTCCCCAGCTCCGCCACAGCTCCGCCCCTGCCTGGTCCAGACCCCAACCCGTGGACAGACCTCCCAGCCAGACCTTGGACCTGCCTGGTGGTCCCCGGGCTGTGTCCCACCCTGCTCCCGTCCCCAGACCCGATCACAACCTCAGACCTGCCTTGTCACCACCAGCTTCCCAGGGGATCCAGGCTCTGGGCTGACACCAGCTGCTCTCCCAGGGCCCATCCGGCTCACCTTGCATGGAGACGGTGATGGACAAATCCCCTGCCCACTTGGCTGTGCCATCACACTGGGCTCCCCATCCCTTCAGGAGCAGTCAGCCCTTGCAGGACCCTGGCATGTAGGAGAGAACACAAAGCTATCGCCTGATTACAGCAGGGAATGGAAAACAAGACTCCCAGCTCTCTTGCAGGCCTTTGATCCTATACTTCAATCCCTTTACAGCCCAATTATTTTTTGTATGCAGCAGCAAAGATTTTCCCATCGAACCAAATGTTTCTACCAAGTGCTGGCTCTTGGAATCCCACAGCCCCAAGCTGACATCAACACCATCTTCTATAAACATGCCATGGAGAAATAACATGAACAAACAGCAGGAAAGGCTTTATGGAGATCCTATTACAAACAAGATATTTGTTCCTCTTGCACATTCCCCTTGAGGTGGGAAATTCCCTTTAAAAGACCAGACTGGCCTTTAGTCAAGGACATGAGAGTTGTGTAATCATGGCAGGTTCCAGCGGAGGTGGGACTACCAACCCGTGTCTCTTTTCTTGTCTACCACAGGGGATGCTAGCACAGATTTTCAGAGCACAGTGGCAAACAGCTTCTTGGGGGAGTGTTTTACACCAGAAGAGCAATCTGCTTTTCACCCGTGAGAGTAGTATTTCTGTTAGCAACACTTGCAGGCTCTGTCTGCAACAGAGGAATGAATAAACTGGAGAAGCCAAAAGAAGGGACCATCTTGCTCTGGTTTAGCCCTCTAAAAGTTAAATCTGGGCTGCTTCTATTATCCCAGGGGGGCAGATGTCTTCAGAAGCCAATCCACCCCGCTGTAGCAGAGGTAGCATGAAATATCACAGTAGAGGACACAGCTGAGGTTCAGACGGGGCATTCACTTGCCTGGTGGCTTGGGGAAATTATCCCCACCTGTAGCAACCAAAGCTGAATTAAAGGATGAGCTGATTGGAAGTCAGGCTGGCCTGATCTGAAGGAGAGATGTAGGGACCTGGAGCAGTTCGGGGTTAAATCTACTGTACTCAAAAATGCTAAGGTACAGGTTGCTCGTTTATCCAGCAGCCATGGAGCAATTTCTTCTGGTCACAGGTGACTGCTTAAAAATAAAGGAGGTGGGGGCGGAAGGGGAGGGAACCACAGAGGATGTGCCGCGGCCAGACTGCGGTGGCAGGGACATTCCCCTCTCAGGGGGACCTTGATGGCGAGCTCAGGGCTGTAGCCAGCTCCTGTCCCAGCTCATGCACTGCCAGCACGCAGGGTCTGGCAGAGGGGACAAGCCAGGGAGCAGCATCCCAACCCAAACCTTGGACATAATAATCTGGAGGTTTTCAGTGGGGTGCTGAGTCTGCTGAACTCACTGTCCTGCATCTGCAACCTCCAGCAGCAGGGTGCTGAGCCAAGAAGCAAACTCCAGCATCCTGGGGACAAGACACAGCCCTCCTCTGGAGGAACGGCAGCTCTTTCTGCTCATACAGCTTGCCCTGGGATGGTTTTTTTGAGCCCTAACGCATGGCAAGATAGGTTCCCAGTTTGAGGAAAGATCCCGCTTTTCTTATTTTTTTGTCTTTAACTCAGCCCTTACCCAGTTCACAGTTGTCAAGCTCTCATGATCATGCACCTTTTACTCAGAACCTTTGATGGTGAGCGGGAAAGCAGGGGAGATCTGTAAAATCATGATCTGTAGGATTAGCTAAGGTTAAGGAGTGATGTTAAGATAGAGAAAGGCCTTGTGCACGATCTCCTGGTGTTGGTCTGTTCAAAGGAAAATAATGCTCCCAGACGGGCTGAGGAGCATCTGGAAAGAGACCAACCTGCACCAATGGAAGGACAATGGCCCAAAGGTCTCTGAAGGCTGATATCCACTCCCCAGGGCACAGGGGCTGTTGTGGAGGGGCATCATGCCAAACCCCTCCCTGGAGCTACCACGCACAGCAGCACACAGACCACCCTCCAGAGCTGGTCTTCAGGCTCTCCAAGGGTGGTGGAGACCACTGCATCTACACAGATGCCAGCAGAGCTCTTCCATTCCTTGTGGTCTGACCTCATGTCTGTAACTTGTGCTAAGCCACTTGAAGCCATATGTACGTCTATGGCTTCCCCCTTTTCTCCTTCCAGTGCCAAGCAGCCTGAAGGGCTCTGGTCTCTCTCTCTTGGGGCTCAGTTCCTCATCTCTTAACTTCTTCCCCACCTGGACCTGCATTCTCCTTATTCAGAAATTGCCTTTTTGAAGATGGGGTCAACAGATGTGCAGAGGGAATGGCTCCTCCCAGGCTGTGGTGTCCCACTAGACCGTTGGCGGCGGTTTCTATTCCATTCTTCCCTGCTTCCCGGATGGTTGAACTGCTGAGCCTCACTGGGCGAGTGTCTCCCTTGGGCTACCTTCAACATAGATCTTCTCTCTGACAGGGGAAAGATGTCTAGAGCCCACGCTGCTGCATAACCGGCATCAGTAGTGGTAATGTGTACTCCCTGTGCCTGCACGCTTCTTGCTTCAATGAACATCGCGTGGCATCTGCATTTCCCTCAGCCTTGGTTGGCAGAGAATTAGTTCTTTTTCTAAATATCAGCCCTTGCTTCCTTGCAGCATCCCAGCAAGAGGCAGAAAAAAATGCATCGACCCTACCCAACTTCATGTCTGGTGGGACAGGAGCTCCGCCAAGGTGTCCTGTCAGCTGCCCTGGGGCAACATACTGCAGGAGACACAGAGGAAAAGCCCAGACTTAACATGAGGAAGAACCATAAAGCAGCAAAGATAGAAAAAATGGCCCAGAGGAAGGTCATTCCCTTGGGCCGCAGCAGAGAAAAGGGTACAAAGCCAAGGCAACGGGGGTGAGGGGGGAACAAGTTGTAATACATGATCCCTGGAGCAAAGTTCAACCAAACTGTAGCCTAATGAATCCCCTTTGTGCAAACAGCAGCTGCTTGCTCAGCAAACACACCTACCCCAGCCCCAGCTGGTGCAGCCTCAGCCAGGGTTTTTGGAGGAGGGGATGTTTTAACATCTGCAAAGAACTGGGGTTTGGGCCGCTTATGCAGCTGTTGCATGGGGGGGGACAGGGGGTACCTTCACATGCAGCCACAGTGCACCCCATTCCCCTCATTGAACCACCATCATCAGTCTTCAGAGGCACAACCAGGAGTGCCCTTGCTTTGCTGGATGCAGGAGCGTACCACCAACGGTACTTGGCAAAACACCCATGTCCAAACCCACAGCACACAAGGGACTCCATCCCCACCTTCTTCAGCTCCTTGGCTTTCTGTAAGACTACATGCAGCAATTGTGCACATGGTCCCTTTGAGACAAACGTGCCCTCAGACCCTGCGGGAAGAGAACGAGCTCTCCAGCCCCAGAAGCACGATGAGAAAGGGCATCAGAGACATCGGGCCAGGAGGAAGGAACGAAGGCAGCCAAGGAGATGGTGCAAGGGCAGAGTGCCTCTGCTTAAGGGAATGAGGCGATTGCGCTCCTCTTCCTCACCACATCCCCAGGGCTGCTGCATCCACCTCAACCTTCCCTTCTCCTCCTGCCCCTCCGGTCTGCACTGAACACCCACCATGGTGGTTTGAGATCACAGCACAGGGCTCTCGGTCCCCAGACCCTACCGTGTGTCTGATGAGTCACAGCTCTCCTCACACATAGACTCTGGACCCAAATCTGTCCCTCTGAACCTCCGACCTGCCGCTGCCAACAAGAAATGGCAACGGCAGCGTTGGCCTGGCACGTAGTGCTGTTTGCACAGCCCTTGCTCAAACACAATGGCTGGAGCTGGCTCTGCGTGGGGCGCAGCTCCCCACCAGCAATGCCGCGACCTCCCTCGCACCCTGACCTGCTGCCACAGCAGGATTACAATGCTGTATTGTGTGCCTCCAGCTCTGCTTCAGCGCTGGCAGGAGCTTGCAGGTGGGTGTCCACAGTTCAGCTGCGGAGGATGAAGGCTTACGCACCTTCCATGACGCACCTCGTTGCTCCTCCACTCACCCGCAGCGTCTCAGAGGGCACTGACATCCGAATTAGTTTAATTACTGCGGTTGTAATGGTAATCAAGCAGAAACCTCAGAGAGTATTGTACAGCGGGGCTCTGTTGGTCTTGGAGAAGACAACAGTGACTTGGCCAATGTTTAAGCTTTTGTGTCAACACTGTCCAGAAGGTGAGAAATGATGGGAATGTGACTTATCTCCAGCCTCAATGCCAGCTGAGCTGCAGCAGAACCAAGCGGAGAGTTTGGGATCCCCAGCAGGAGCCTGACCTACAGCTGTTCCTCTAAGTGAACGCTCCCCATTTAAACACCCTGAGCCATGAAGCCCCCAAAGCAGCACCACTGCGTGCAAAAGCAGCAAAAATAAGTAAGTAAATAAATAAATCTATCAGGCAGTGAGGCTCCAAAAGGAGCAGCTCCCCTTGTAGGAAAGCTTCAAGCCCAGGGTCCTTCTGGCCAAAGGGAGAAGCAGCAGACCCCTACCTTTTGTGTACATTTATCCGTGCAACGGAGTAGGCTGTAGGATCAGAGCATCAGCTTTTCATCCACAGTCAAGAGTGTGACACACTCAGTCATGAAAGCTCCAGTCATGACCAGACCAAGAAGCTGGTGGAACCAGCACAATTCAGACCTTGATGCCTTTCTCTGGGGATTTGACTTCAAAACTCCTTCCTTCTTGGGGTGAAGAGGTTGGTGGCAAAGGAGCCGGACCAGAACAGAGCAGGATGTGCTGGTGGAAAAGCAGAGGGGTGAAGTGAGGCTTCCCATGAACTTCTTCAGCTCCTTTGCAGGCCTCTGAGGGCTGCAGATTATTTCCCTTGCCCTGAAAATGTTTTGGACATGCCAACAGATTCCTCCATCGCAACTGGGGATAGAAAACACAGATCTTGGGGGCTTTTCACCTACAAAAAGTAGCTCCGATCGGGAAATACTTTCTTGTGCCTGTTCTCCGGGCTACCTGTGATTTCTGTGCTGCTTCGATGACCCCTGCAGGGACAAGCAGTAAAAAGTCCAGAGCTTTTAATCCCTTCCTCACCTAGAAGAGCTGCGATGTAGACATGGGCACTGTGTTTTTTGTAGGATGGAGTTATCAAGGCTGGCCGGACTCTCCTCCCGGGGGGAAGCGACAATTTAACACTGCAGGAGGCTCCTGGAGTTTGAGGTCCTTGTGCGGGGAAGGATGTCTGCTCTCGGTAGCATCCAGCTGTGCCTGGGTACAAACAGAAGAACCAGACACAGCATCTGCCGCATGGAAATTGCTGCAAAAGAGCCAAAAAATGAGCACATGCACATTGCTAACAGCACGGGGTGGTGCTGGCCACATCCAAGGGCACCTCCTTCTCTTTTCCATCTTTCCCTTGCTTTGACATAAGGAGGTCCTCCATCCCTCCCAAAACTCCCAGATCTCTGGATAGTTGTTTCCAAGCTCATCCTTCTTCGTAGCCACTGCTTTTTCCCTTTTCCTGGAGGGCACTCTTCTCCAAGTCCTTCAAGGACACTAGAGCCCGTCCTCGTGTTCTCTTCCTTGCTGATGGAAGTCCATGATGAAATTCCCGACAGATCTGACACAGCCTGACACAAGGACTAACACTCTTGGTGTACGAAAAGGAGGCCACTCTGCTGTCATGATCTATGGTAAAATACAACTGCAAAACTGTGATTTCGGCATCCTTCCCCTTCCCAAACTGAGGCTCGCCTGTGCCCAGCTGGGACTTGGAGAGAGAGGAGCAAACTCTCGTGTCCCTCCTCCCAGAAGACATGAAGAGAAGACAGAAAGATCTGATTTAACTGCGGACACCTCCTCCAATGTGACCCGCATCCTAATTGCATTTCATCCTGGCTGCAAGTGAACTGAACCAATGTTTTCAGAGGTCTTGGACAAAAGGCTGTTAAATTAATACCAGGTGGCATACAACCTGCTGTGATGCCCTCCTCGCAGGGCGCTCTCTGTGCACCCTCCACCACTGCGATGTTTTCCTTCTTCCCATCTTGGTGTCAGAGGCAGAAGGCAGGACACTGGTTGCAGCATGACCCTTCGAAGACATGTCAGTCAGCAGGGCAGGTATGCAAGGGATAGTCCCCTTGGAGACCCAGCAGAGCAGCCCATCTTGGCCATCATCTTCAGATGATGACCCTCAGCTTCCCTCCTTAACCCAGGGGATATCCCTCGGTGAGAGGTGAGGCTGGGGTAACTCACACATCTCCCTTGACAGCGACCTGGGCAGCATTAAGTATCTGGGATTTAATTATGCAAAAAAAAAAAAATTTTCTTCAATATGTGGGAATAACCCTGTGCTACCTTCTCCCCTTGCCACCTTGGGGGAACAGGGGCAAGCAGCCTGTAATTACTGACACAAAATCATCTGCAAGAAACCTCTCCTGTGATGTTTTTGAGACCTGCATTCCCAGTTTACACCCTACTGCTCCCCTGGGAAAGTGCGGCCAGGAGGAGCAGCTCCAGGAGCACATCCCCGCCGCTCCTCCGTGTGCCGGGCCAACTTTGGGGCAACTGTTTAGCACTCACATGTCAATGCTGTAGCTTCCCTAGAAACCATAATATCTCTCCTAGGTTTCACTCCGGCTTGTGGGTTTTTTTTCACCGGGTGAGGCATCGATGTTTGTCTGGGCACTTTTTCATGCTTCCCATAAATAAGAGGTGGCATCGGACCATGAGGTCCCCACCCTGTTCACCTGCTGATTCATTTCAAATGGCATCTGCTCTGTAAATGCCTGGCCCGCCTGGTTTCCCTCGGTCAACACAGCTGTTCCACACGGGCTTCATCTGAAAACCATTTCCACTACTCTGCTGCAGGCAACAGGCACTGGCCAGGGCAGAGACAGGGCTGGACCCGGCACCTACCTGCTTCTCCAGGTCAGATGCAGCTGTGCAGGACTCCTGCTGCCCATGGAGAGTCCTAAAGACATCTTTGGCCATTCCCAGGTCAAACACAGCTTCTCAAACTGGGCAGCAACCTCCTTTCCCACTCTGCTCAGCACTGGTGAGGCCACATCTGCAGTGCTCAGTCCAGCTCTGGGCTCCCTAGTGCAAGAGAGAGATGGAACCAGTCCAATGCAAGGCCACAAAGAGAATGAAGGGTCTGAAGCATCCTTCATACGAGAAGAGGCTGAGAGCACTGGGGCTGTTCAGCCCAGAGAAGAGTAGGCTCGGGGGGACCTTGTAGATGGGAGGGACATCTGATGGGACACACAAACATCTTCTGATGGGAGGGAATGAAGATGAGGGAGCCAGGGTCTTCTTGGTGGTGCCCAGTGACAGGACAAGAGGCAATGGGAGCAAACTAAAACCCATGCAATTCACCCAAAGGAGCTGCCTCTCCCTACCTTTGCTGAGGAGAGCACACGGCACCTCGGCGTTTGGGATGTCCACTTTCTTCTCTGCTTCCAGACATGTACAGACAGACCAGCAAGTCCTCCCAGTAACATGTAACCTGGTGGTTCTGGAGAAGGAGACATGGACAGTCATCAAGAATTGTTCAGAAGGTCCTGGATCCTACAAGGCCACGAGGGATCTGGTCTCATGTCAAAGCCACCCCAAAACCTACAGGTCTTTCAGTGCCCGAGTGCTGCCAGCACTGCAGGCTTCAGAGGCTTCAAGGAAAAGCCCAGGTTTGTGAGGGATCACTCTAATCTCTCAGAGGTCTCTGGCAAGGAAACAAAACCAACTGAAAGGAAATGTCAAAGCCTATTCCCAAGGTGAGTGGAGATGTATTTGGTTGTTTGAAGGCTTCTGATAAGGTGACCAAGGTTAAAGTACAAATAAGTGCAGTTAGGGCCAAAGTCCCAGGACAATGTGAAAAGCATGTGGCCAGAAGCGACGATGTGCTGCTCACCTGCAGCACATCCAGCTCTTCTTCAGCCTTCGCTCCCAAGAGGAGCTCTGCCTGGTGCTGGCAAAGGCTCTGCCTCATCTCCACTGGATCAAGGTCCCTGTGCCAGTGGGGATGCCATACAGCCCAGCAGCACCATCCTATGCTCGGCTCTCTCCATGCTTTGCTCCCAACTTCCCAGCTGGACGCATTTACTCCCGTTGGCGCTGAGCATCCTTTCAGAGGGAGCTGGTATCAACAGACTCCTCACCCTCGAGCGGGCTGACTTCAAAGTCCAGGAGAGCTGTTGAAGTTGATAGGAACCAATTAAATGGGCATACCTCACTAGCTCTTGCAAAGTGTAAAATTAACTAAATACCAATTGAGGTAGGTGCTAATGGGCTGGCAGCTACCCAGCAGCGGAAGGGGAGGCCCAGCATGTGATAGATTTCAAACTGACTTGGAAAGCAAACGTGCACATTGCTGATAATGCGGTGCACTGGATTCCCCACAGAAAATAATCTAGAAATTATCATGGTTTATTTTGTGAATAGGCCTGCCTGGAAACCGGGCTGACAAGCAAACAGAAAGGCTGCACAAAGAGTTTGCTGGGGCTTGTCCCTCTCTGAAGTTTTTCTCCACCAGGGGTGTTGCAGGAAGGACTGCAGACCTAGGAAACTGGGATGTCCCAGACCTGAATTTCACCACTGTGCCTGGGGAGACACACACAACCCCCTTGTCCTTTCAGCCCCTCTGAGATCCAGCAAGCTCCAGGCTGCCAGGGTACGTGGCCAAACTGACCAGAAAATGATGAACAGAAGTCCTTGCTTAATCAAAGTGTGCACACACCAAAAAAAAAGACGAGGAATAGAAAAAAAAAATAGGATGAGGGCAAAAACCTGACGTGCATGGACAGCCCCGCCAGCCTCAGCAGCATGCAGGACTCAGCCATGCTCCTCTCTCTTGCCAGGACCAGGACAATGAATTGCAGCATCGCTTGAAGGAATAGTTTTATGCACCAGCTCAGGTTGTACTTTTGCGCCTGTAAAAGGCAGATCCCCAGCCTCAGCCACGGCTCGACCGTTTCTTGCAGGGTGGAAGGAGGCAGCAGCACCAGGCATCTGGAAACCTTAGGATGAAGGACCAAAAGCAAGAGGCAGAGGTGAATTTAGGGGTTTCCTGATGGGATGCTGCGAGCATGCGATGAGAGATGGGGCAGTGGAGCCTGGCAGGTGGCACAGCGGGGACCAGAGGTGGGAAACAGGACCTGGTGGTCATCCTGGGTAAGGAATGGGACCCAAGTCCAACAATGGATGTGCTTTCCCTGGCTTATCCCAGTAGGAACAACCTCCTCCCAGGTCCTCAAATCCTAGCTGCCAGCATGAGGCAAAGGGACAACAGTCTCAAGCCAGGTGACCCTGACCTCAGGTTCCAGGTCTCCCACCGCAGATGCAGCCCTTCCTCAGCCCCTCTCACCAGCAGGGCTGCTTTGACAGTCTGCCCCACCATCACCAGCACTGCCAAGAGGTCTTCCAGGCTCCTCTAATAGGAGATCAGTAGGTTTTTAAACTCCTGGCCCTTCCCAGGAGAACTTTAACCCTGGGTATGGCTTTCCTGTAGCCCTCTGGTTTTCCCCCCCAGATAATGGCTTCTCCAGAAATTTAAGGAGCACTGACTGCTGCTTTTAGACACAAAAATGTTTTCATTTATTTTGCAGGTGTTCTGCTTTGACTTTAAAGCAAGGAGCCATTTCCAGAAGGGGCTCCATCATTCTCCTTTCCCTGCTAAGGAAACCCCTGTGGGCCATTCCCACCCCAGGAGATCTCCAGGGGTTACCCCAACCTCTGTTGGCAAAGCCCCAGAAGCAGTTCCCTCACCTCCCCAGGACCCCAGCCTCTGCTCTCTGCAAAGACACCTCCCAGGCTGCCTGTGCCCTCCAGACTACAGCTGCCTCCCTCTTGCCAACATGCTCAAGGACATCCGTTCCCCTCCTCGTTAGCCAAGGAAAACATTGCCTTGGAAAGCAGCAGTGGCCTTTTCCCTGCTCCTCACTTTTGCAGTGCCGTTTCGGCATCCCCGCTCTTGCAGGAGAACAAAGCTTCCCGGCTCCTGCCTAGAAAGCCCGCACTGGCTCCTCACCTTTGCAAGATTTGTTGTGCCGCCCACCTGAACGCAGCCGTTCACACCCTGGGGTTCAGCAAGGAGACTTGGTGATGGCAAACATATTTGCCTTTAGCAGGACCAAACAAAAACCCACGCGCAGGTTTCTGCTGTGTTATTTTCATACTGGAGTAGTCCCTGCCCAGCAGGAAAAGGAATAAGTCATGGAGGAAGGGAGGCAGACAGCTAGTTGATGTTACAGTACCCTTGCAAACCCCAGTGCTCTCCTTCCCACCACCCATTGCTCCAGCAATTGGTCCAGCACCCAAGATTGGCAATCTGGGTCATGGGACTCCTGTCTTCCTCTCCGGAGAGGTGGTCACCTTCCCACATATTCACCTCAACCCAGGTGCAGGCTTGCAAACAGACCAGGGATGCTTGCTTTGCAGGTGCAGCTTGCCCCACAGCCCTGGGACAAACCCACCAGCAGCCCCCCCAGGCCACGGACAGGCCAAGCAGGAAAACCACTACATGAGTGGCAAGGTCCTGGGTGTCTGGAGGCAAGCTGAGGTCTCCTTGCACATCATCTTAAGCAGGGGTAGGAGTAGAACTCACACAACTGGAGTGGTGCAATGGGTGGCTATAAACTATTCAGAAGGGATAGTCTGGAGAAAAGGAGGCTGAGGAGAGACCTTATCACTCCCTACCACTGCCTGACAGGAGGGGGGAGCTGGGGGGGGTCAGGCTCTGCTCCCAGGGAACAGGCGATGGGACGAGGGGAAACGGCCTCAAGTTGTGCCAGGGCAGGTTTAGGTTGGACATTGGGAAAAATTCCTTCCCCGCAAGGGCTGTCAAGCCCTGGAAGGGGCTGCCCAGGGAAGGGGTCGAGTCCCCATCCCTGGGGGGATTTAAAAGCTGTGCAGAGGAGGTGCTTAGGGCCAGGGTTTAGTGGTGGGATGGCAGGGTTAGGGGAATGGTTGGGCTTGATGAGCTTAAAGGGCTTTTCCAACTTCAAATATTCTATGATTCTATTCTATGATAGGCAAGGAAGATGAGGCGGTGGGGCAGTAGTGTTTTGATTGTCTCGAGCTTAATGATGGTGATGATAGGGTTGAATGTTTTTGGGTAAGAATCAGGGGGCAGGCCAACAAGGGGATCTCATGGTGGTAGTCTGTTATAGACCACCCAACCAGGATAAAGAGACAGATGAAATATTCCATGAGCAGCTGGGGGAAGCCTCACCATCTCCAGCCCTTGTTCTCATGGGGGACTTCAACTTACCAGATGTCTGCTGGAAATACAACTCAGCAGAGAGGAGACAATCTCGGAGGTTCCTGGAGTGTGTGGAAGACAACTTCCTGACACAAATGGTGAGGGGGCCAGCAAGGGAAGGCGCCCGCTAGACCTGTTGTTTGCAAACAGAGAAGGACTTGTGGGTGATGAGATGGTTGGAGGCCATCTTGGGCACAGTGATCATGAAATGATAGAGTTTTTGATTCTTGGAGAAGGAGGGGGGTCAGCAGAACTGCCACCTTGGACTTCCAGAGGGCAGACCTTGGCCTGTTTAGGAGCCTGGTTGACAGAGTCCCTGTCCTGAAGGGCAAAGGAGTCCAAGAAGGCTGGACTTCCAAAGGGACAGGAGCAGGCCATCCCCATGGGCCGGAAGGTGAGCTGGCGGGGAAGACCAGCACTGGCTGAACAGAGAGCTTTGGCTGGAACTCAGGAAAAAACGGAGAGTTTAAGACCTTTGGAAGAAGGGGCAGGCAACTCAGGAGGACTACAAGGATGTTATGAGGTGATGCAGGGAGAAAATTAGAAGGGCCAAAGCCCAACTTGAACTTAGTCTGGCTACTGCCGTAAAAGACAATAATAGGGGTTCTATAAATACATGAGGAGGGCTAAAGAGAATCTTCATCCTGTATGGCAGTGCTAGGGTAACAGTTGGACTTGATGATCTTAAAGGTCTTTTCCAACCAAAACGATTCTGTGATTCTATGAAACAAGTGAGCTGAGAAGCGGTAAATCCCACAAGTGGCCATCCAGCAAGAGGAAGGAATTAAAGAGGAGCAGGATCAAGCCAGTCTGGGCACCCTCACGTTGATGAGCCTCTGGATGTTCCCAGGCAAGGGTGCTCCATGCCCCGCAGCAATAGGATGCCTCCCAAGGTCCCACTTGGGGGATGCTCACAGACCCCCTCAGCCACCTACCCCACATCACCGTGGAACCCCCAGCAGGCTTATCCATCTCAGATTGCATAGGGCATGGTTGCGCCAAGGAAAGAAGAGGGGAGCAGCACCAACTCTCAGTCCCAAAAGCAGAAAGGGGTTCGATCCCTGCAAACGGCAAGCTAGCCCATAGCTCTCACCCAGCCCTGGACTCCCAGATAAGCTGCCAGCCTGGGTAGATAGCAGGAGCACTGGATGGGTGGAGAACGCGATAGCCCCACAGTAAACTTGTGGTTTCAATGAGGCGGACAGGGAGAGGCAGCGCCTGCCTGTGCCAGGGCGAGGGGAACGGCTGCCTCCCTGCCTACGAGGGCGGGAGGGAGGGATCTGCGCCCTTTTGTCCCTCAAGAAAGCCAAGGTCTGGGCTGGAAGTGCCTTATCTGCCGGGTAAGCATTTCCTGAGACCCATGGGCATGGGTGAAGGGAAAGCACGCATCGCCAGGGTCCTCTCCACCAGTACCCAGGGGCATGTGGGGACCCTGGTCCTGCAGAGACTGAGCCGCTGGTCCTTGTGGCACACATGTCACAGCCATGCATCCTCCACCTCCACCACTGCCCCAGGTGTCTGGTGCCCAAATACGAGGAGCGTGTGATCCCGCTACCTGGGGTTAGGGCCCCTGGTCACACAAAACCATGGCTGTGTCTTGTTGATCCTGTGCAGGATGCTGGGATAAGCCCTGAAGGGGAAGGATATGGAGAAGAAGCTACTGAAGAGGGAGGAGACCCTGGTCAAAGGACCAGCTGTGGACCTCCATCATGGAGGGCAGCCTTCCTGTCCTCCTTTGAGTAGTCTTACATTGTCCACCAGCCAGCAAGAAGCAGTCCCAGTGACCATTTTTCTACTGGCACTGCAAAACTGTTGGCTTTCTAGCAGGGCTGTCCTGTTGCTGGTCATCCTGGCATCACACAGTCCCAGCACAGAGGGTTGGGGACTTTGCTGGCTTGGGGGATGTGGGAAGCCAGTCTGGAGACAGCAAATGCAAGACATCAAGGTGTTAAGCTGTGTCTGGAGCCACAGGTGGTTAAACACTGTGGCTGGAGCAGCAAGTCTGGCAAGGGGAAGCAAAGGAGGGAGCTGGGAATCGCCGTAACCCCAGCCCAGGGTGGATGGAGCCAGACTGCATTGGAAAGGATTAGCTCTACGCCATGCAGGTGTGACCCAGCCTGCACAAGGTCTCAGCAGCACAGACCTAAAGACTGTATCAGCATAGGGATTATCAAGAGCTAAACACTCATGAGCAAACCACCTCTACCCTCAGCTTTGTCAAGAAGTAAAAGCTGGGCATGAGAAGGAAGAAGCAGGGACAACCACAAAGAGTGGAGCAGGGGGACACAAGGGGTCAAAGCAGAACATCAACAGCCATGAGTGAATCCAAGGAGTAGGGCAGGGACACAAACGTGGGTGGCACGGCCACCCCCTGCAGTGTCCACAAGAGCCCGGCCAGCCTGCCCAATGCTCTACACAACGCGGTGGCTGTTTGCAGAAGGCAGCCAGCAGCCCTCGAGGCCGTGGCACTGTAAATGTGCCACTCACCGGAGCGGAGCCTGGTGACTCCCTGGAGCAGGCACTGGAGAGCTGGGCACCGGTGGGAAGGTCCACTGTGGGATCGCCGTCCCCGGCGCACCCCCCCGGGGAGGGGCCACCGGCCGCAGGCACACAAGCCAGGTTCTGAGTGTTTGCTTTCCATTCTCCCAGTCTGACGATAACCACCCGCTCCCAGCCAAGGCACCGGCTCACCATGCTGAAATTCAGAAGGTATTTGATCACGTAAGTGGCTTTTTTATTTATTTGTTTAAGTAAAATACCATTTCCTTAAGTAAAATTCTATTTCCATGCTACCCAGAGGTCATGTCCTTGCAGGTCCCTCTCGGTTGAAAAATGGTGATGGGAATGGGCAGAGGAGCACTTCTGCTCCGCAGAAATGCAGAGAAGCCTGGGTTGATGGGCTCTCTCTTCCAGTGAAGCTCCAAAGGCAGCACCGCTCCCCTGCACGCTAGGCAGGAAAATACCATCTTTTGTAAGGCCCAATACCACAAAGGAAGGATAGCAAAGACCTGGGCAGGGCAAGAAGGATGCTGATCCCTCTTGCCTCATCCCAGGCGAGGTCTCGCCGCTCTCAGCTCTGCACGGTCACCTGCGGAATAGAAATCGAGCAGAAATGTGTCTCTGTGCAAGGCTTTTACACGGCCAACCCAACGAATGCATCTAGGGCGAGGTGCGCTCTTCCACAGCCTCTATTTCTGAGAGGATGGACGAGGAGCAGGGAAGGGGAACGCTTGGCTTTGCAGCAGTGCCCTTTTGCTGGGGGAGAGCATTTTGGGGCAGGAGAGCCTTTCCATACTCACCTGCAGCGTCTGGGGCGTCGCACATCTTGAGGCTGCACACCAAGCTGCGGCACTAAGGGGCTTGGGGTCTCTCCTAACCCAGCTGTTCCAAGGGTAGGTTGGGCACCATCAGAGGCAGGCAGTGCTTTGCTGCACTACCTTCTCTTCTCCTGAGCATCCTGGAGACCTCTGTCCCTGTTTTCTCATTTATTGCCATGCAAATGAAGAAAATGGCTCCAATCGCTGGTCAGAGGAAGCAGGCCATCGTCGATGTACATTAATCATGTACATTAATTCCTGTGCAACATTGCTCGCTGCCTGGAGCGTATCTAGCCACAGCAAGTCAATAAAGTAATTTTCTGCCACCTATCTGTCCAGTGAAGTCAGCCTCGGCACCTCCCGCAGCACCCGGCAGTTGGCTGAGACCCTGCACAGCTCAGCAAGTGCCAGCTGACCACAAGACCCATCCCGACCGGAGCATTTATTTTCCTGTTGGACAGGGAAGGGGCACAGGTCAGAGGGAAGGAGGTCATCCTCTCTGCTTTCCCCCTCCCCAAAATGGAGGGAAAATCTGCAGCACTGCTACAATCAAGCAGCACCTGCTTCCAAGCAGCACCCCAGGCACCCCCTCCCCTGCCAGGAGCAGGCAGCGAGACACGGCTGGGGGCATCACGCCTTGCAAATAAATGATCAACAGCAAAGGTTTGGATGAAATCCATTGAGCCAGCTTGGGAGGATTCCCAAGATGTGGCTCTGCTGCTGAGCCTGCATGGCCAAAGGCATTGTTGGGGTGCTGCATCCACCTTTGCACCCCGTTTTGTCACTTTTGGAGGTGACAGCACACAGGCTCTGATCCACGGGGGGTCTTCAGCTATAGCCTGCCCGCAGCTGGAGGCATTTCTGAAGACTCTGCAGGTTTCTTTCGCAGCCAGACCTGCTCTACAGGGCAGCATTGACTCCCGCCAGCTCCAAGTTAGTCTTGGACATCTTCCCAGTGCTTTGATCTCAAGTATTTAACTCTGCCCCAAGGCACCCACACCCATGATCTCATCCTGGCACGTTAAACTGAGGAGTTATCCATGGAAAGCTGTTGAGCCTTTTGAAGGCTCCTTGTCCAGCCACAAATGATCCAGCCGCTCCAGCCTCCAAGGCAAAGGCTTCTCGTGCAACACGTGCCATTTTATCCTGGTTTTGCTGCCTTCAGTGCAATTTCTTGGCATCTCCAGTGCAAACTTCAGTGCTGCCACAGCTCTCCCTTTCTCAGTGCACCCTCCTTGATGCACATGTGTCCCACCAGAGCCAGCCCGGTGGAAGGGCTCTAGCTTCATCGTAGCCCGATCAGACCCAAGCAGCCAGCAATGTGTTGCGTGTTCTCAACTGCTTGTTCAACTAACAAAACGGCCATCTCAAAAGAGGCAGCAGGCTAGCAGCAAAAAGACCTGGATTCTTCACAGATTCTCTACAGGTTAAAGTTTAGTACTGACCAGGGACCTCAGTGGAAGCAAGTCTAGAATTAGATCTACACAAAATACAGCCACCGGAGTAGTAGAGGGTGCTACCTACCTCGGTGCTGCTTGCCGGGGAAGCTTTGCATCATTCTGCCTTCGCTGTTGGGTGCTCATGCAGATCTCCCCGAAAAGAGCGTTTGGGTCTATTGCTAAACATCACCATTCGTTAGCTCTTCATTCCCTTCCTGACACCTTTCTTAGGCTGGCCAGGCAGGTAAACTTGCCATCAGCTGTGCCTTGAGGGATGGGAGAGCTGGATCAAGTCTCCAAGACCTGTCCAACAGCATCACTTCATCCTGGAACAACTCCTCCTTCATTGCCTTCTCCTTCTTTGGTCTCTCTGGCCATCAGTCATCTTCCATGCTGGAGTATTTCAGCAAGCAAGCCTTGCCTTGCAGCAGCAAGCCTCGAGTCTCTGCTTCAACCCTCTCCCTTTAATAGGTCTTGGCATTTTAAGCACTGTTTAAACATGCTGGCATTTTTCTGATCCGTTTCTTTTCGTACCCATTTATCTCTGACAGCACAAGGCTCTCCTTACGCTGCTTGCATGGCATTCTCACCAGCTGCCTGCCTCTCATCCGAGCTTTGCCATCTGCTCCTCAAGCAGAAAATGAGCATGGATACCTCCAGGTTGCCATCAGGGTTTGGGGATGCTGTGCTGCTGATGACGGGCTTATTCACCGTGCTAGTAACTGCCTGCCTTTTGGATCCTAAGGCCTCCCAGCCTTTGCAGTCCCAAGTACTTTAGACACTAAAAATCTCCCAGGAGGAGCTGAGAGTTTCAACGCAGTAAGTGAATTATTGAGAGAAGGGCAGAACTGTACCCGAGCACCCGAAGTGATGCGCAGCCACTGGAAGTAGTGCTGTAGCAAGCAAACCGCAGTTAGTCGTAACGGTAGTTCTGGAGCAAATCCACTTTTTCAGCAGCAAACCCAAATCCCTGACCAGTACCGATGGGATGCACGTGACCACGTCAGGCAGCCCACATCTGCATCATCGCTAGCTCATTGAGCTGGTAACTCTCCCACGTGTCACAGGGCTGCCTGGAGTAGGAGATAAAGCACCATGGAGATGGAGAAGCTCTGGGGCAAGCTGGTCTTTGTGGCCCCAGGCCCGCTCTCTTGGTCCAAAACGGACTACTGAAGGAAGCAGGCAACGTCAACGAGCACAGATCAGCTGTCGGAATGTGGCTCCCAAGCAGGCTCTGCCCAAACCTCTCCTTTCATTAATTCCTCCCGTTTAGATCCCTCCGTTTCACGCTCAGTGAAGCAGCCTGCGCCTGCTCCTGAGAGGGGGAGAACAGGCATCCAGGGCTTGTGGGCTGGACTCCCACCCAAGGAGGAGCCCACAACAGAGGATTTAACCACGTTCTCCGCTCCCCTTAAGGCAATGATAGGTTCCCTGAGTAGAAACCAGCAGAAATTAAATACAAACTAACCCTTTTCTCCAGGAAGCTCAGTCCCCTGACTGCTCCGTTTAAGACTGACTGCGCTCAAGCTCCACCAGAGCTTGCAGCAAGCCCTGCAAACAGTCAAAGTCTTGTGGCAATGTTTTTCATGGCCCACACGCAACCCAAAACCACATAGCATAGCACTGATGACTTGAAGCAATCACGCTGCCATTGGAGACTTGGCTAAAACCAGATTAAAAGCCAGGTCACACACTGGAATCACAGTATCGTTTGGGTTGGAAAAGCCCTCTAAGCTCATCAAGCTCAACCATTCCCCTAACCCTGCCATCCCACCACTAAACCCTGGCCCTGTGCACTAAGAGGCACCACGGGGACCCCCATGGTAGCATCACACCTGCAGCCACAGCTGGAGCCTGCGCAAGTGGCAATCGTCTCCAACGGCAGGCATCGAGAGAAGGGGAAAACAAAATTTTGTCGTCTTTGTTTATAGAGAGGGTCCTGATATTTCGGGGTGAGGCAGGGCAGGGCAAACGCAAGCAGTGCCTGGTCCTGCTGCTGAAGCGGGAGCTCAGGCCGTGCCGGTAAGGCATTCCTGACCGGCTGCGGAGTTTGCAGTTATCACTGTTTGCCTTTCGGTGCGATATTTGTGTCTCAGCTGGAAATTTCCACTAGGCTACACTGCTTGAGCACAACCTCTGAGGTCTGTTGGTTATCGTTGCCTCTGCACCTCTTCCACGCACAAAAATGTGACTTTACATTAAAAAATAATTTAAAAAAAAAAGTCTCAAGGCCTCTTCTCCCCCTGCCTCACACGCACGCATTTCTTCTGCCTACTAATGTTCTGAAATATCTGCCTCCTTGCAGGAAGTTGAAAGCAATATACAGGTGTCAGCCAGTCCGGCTCTGGGTCTTCTTCAGCCTCCTCATCCTCCTCTTGGTCACGCTTCAAGTCATGGAGAAGCTGCAGCCTGCCAAGTAGGTCCCAAGCAGGATTGCAAACCTGCGCCTCATCCTCCAGCCTTTCGCTGACCACTAAGGTGGGCTCCTGAAAACCACCCAATGGTGCCATCTTTAGACAGGGAGGAGAAACCAGGTGGGAGAGGACCCCTCTGGGGCTCTCTCGTCCAACCCCTATGCCCTGGCCAGAGCTGAGACTGCTCTGGGTCCACACCAGACTGCTCTGGGCTTTTTCCTGGCTGGCCTCAAAACCCTACAGCCCTTGAGCGTCCTCCCAGTCCTACCACTCTGGTGTCATCTGCAAACTTTCCTCCAGCTTCTCCAGGGCACCTACTCTTCTCTTTCCCTGCCTCTTCTTGCTTTGCCCCTTTCCACCAGCTCACAGCGCTCCAGCGGGACAGGGGCACCAGCACATCGCTGCTGACCTGTCCTTCTCTTCTTGCACTCACACCAACCTCCCAGGGAAGTGGTCAAGTCCTACACCCACCAGCAATGCCACTCATCCCAAAAAAGAGGTGGGAATGCACTTCAGGCTGTCTGCGGGGGGGGGTTGGTTGGGCTGCAGAGGCACTGCCCTCTTTGCATGCTCCTTCCATCCTTGCAGCTGAGCCTCATGTCCTCCCTGTTGTTACAGAAACTGCCAATGCGAGCTGGAGCGTGCCCTGCAGCAGACCACGGACCACGGCCAGAAGCAGCCCGGCTGTGCCCTCCAGACCCCCGACCCACAGCGGGAGGACAATTCCCTGCACTGGCAGAGGAAAGCCATGCCAGACCCCGCTTTGAATGAGAGCGCGCAGGATGTTTTCCAGATGCATCTGTACTCCAGCCAGGAGACCCCACCAAAAAGCAGCCCAGGCAGCCAAGAGCAGCACTGGATGCGGCAACCTGTGGAGAACAGCAAGAAGGCGAAAGCCCATCTTTCATCCACAAGGCTGAAATCTCAGCTTCCCGGCTGGAGAAAAGCAGCAAGAGAGGATCCTTCTCCAAGCCTTCCTGGGAGGACCTCCGAAGTCTTGGGAGATGATGATGCTGTCACCAACAAGTTCATAATCTTTGCAAATGGGAAGCCCACGGAGGACCTCAGGAGAACATCACCACCAGGAACGATGCAGGTGGTGGTACAGAGCCAGCCTTGGCCCCAAGCCATAGGTTCCCCCCAGCGTCAGGGGAGCAGCTCGCTTAAACACACCATGCCAAATTCAGCCCAACCTCCACAGGCAGAGGACTTTTACAAGACAGGCCTGGAGAGGAGATTTTCCCCAAGCTGGACCAAAGTCTCTAAGGTTAAGGAGGTGACACTTGGAGAAGGCCAGCAGGCCAGAGGGGTCTCCTCACAAGGGGAGACATGTGAGCCCAAGACTGACGTTGTTTTCCTGAAAGTCCACAAGAGTGCCAGCAGCACCGTCATGAACGTCCTCTTCCGCTTTGGCGAGATGCACAACCTCACCTTCGCCTTCCCCATCGGGGGCGGCAACCAGCTTTTCTACCCGCGCCACTTCTTGGCGAGGTTTGTCAGGGGCTTCTCCCCCAGGAGCCCCCGGCAGTTCAACATCCTCTGCCACCACATGCGGTTCCTGCAGCCGGAGGTAGGGGCAGAGCCGTGACACATTGGGAGGGGGGAACGGGAGAGGGAGAGAGGGACTCGTGGGGAGCAAGGTGGGACACCCATAGAGCACATATACTCTTTGGGGATGAAGCTAAAGAGAAACAGGATTGCCCCCAGGGACCTTGCATGTTATGGGCACCTCTGAGAGCTTCAGTTTTGATGAATCGTTGAGGTTGGAAAAGCCCTTTAAGCTCACCAAGCCCAACCATTCCCCTAACCCTGCCATCCCACCACTAAACCCTGGCCCTAAGCACCTCCTCTGCACAGCTTTTAAATACCCCCAGGGATGAGGACTCGACCCCTGCCCTGGGCAGCCCCTTCCAGTGCTTGACAGCCCTTGCGGGGAAGAAATTTTTCCCAATGTCCAACCTAAACCTGCCCTAGCGCTACCCCACTTTTAAAACCTTTTTTTCCTCTGCAGGTGCAGAAAGTGGTGTCCAGCTCAGCCATCTACTTTTCCATCCTGAGGAACCCTGTGCATCTCATGGAGTCCTCCTTCGCGTACTACAAGGGCACATCGGCTTTCTCCCGCGCCCACAGCCTGGAGGAGTTCCTCAGCCAGCCCTACCACTACTACAACCCTGCAGACACAAACAGCCACTACGCCAGGAACCTCATGACGTTTGACTTTGGCTTCAACCCTGACGGAGAGGCCTCAGCCGAGCGGGTGCAACTCATGCTGAAGGCCATCGAGGCGTCCTTTGACTTGCTCCTCATCTCTGAGTACTTCGATGAGTCCATGGTGCTGCTGAAGGAGATTATGTGCTGGGACCTGGACAGCGTCGTCTCCTTCCCGCTCAACATCAGGGACAGCAGCACCAAGTTCCCGCTCTCAGACACCATCGTGGAGAAGATCAAGGAGTGGAACAGGCTGGACTGGGAAATCTACACCCACTTCAACAGGACCTTCTGGGAAAGGATTGACCGAGACATTGGCAGGGAGCGCATGCAGCGGGAAGTAAAGGCGCTTCGGGAGAGGCAGGCGGAGCTGGCGAGGACCTGCCTGCAAGGGATGGGCAGCGTGGCCCCGAAGGAGATTAAGGATGCTTCCCTGAAGCCACTGCAGCATGGCAAAGCGAAGATCTTGGGCTATAACCTCAAGCAGGGCTTGGATAAGGAGACGGAGCGCATGTGCCGGCGGCTGGTGACCCCGGAGCTGCAGTACAGCAGCAAGCTCTACAAGAAGCAGTTTCCCCAGAAGCACCCTCAGCCCCGCTGGCCCACGCCCTCTCGGCAGGGCAACCTCCCGCAGCACAGGATGGAGGGGTCCCAAAACTAAGCCTCCTTGTCCCCCTCCAGGCATCGCCGCTCTCCAGCTGCCTTCGCTGAGGACAGCGAGGCGCTCACCTCCTGGGCTCGGGGGCTGCTTTGGCCCCACGGGGGGCAGGCGGGCTGGGACACTGCTGCCCACCAGAGCCCCTGGCCACCTCTCTCTGCGCAGGACCCACGCACAAGCTCTTGGGTGCTACATGCTGCCCTTGCTGCGGAGTGGGATGGGCTGCAATGGGGGGTCCCAGGGGCTTGACATGACACGGCTCCTCCAGGGTATGTCCTGAGCAAGCGGACTGGCACACGACTGGCAGCCAAAGCGTTGGAGGAGGCGATCCAGGGCTTTGTGCTGTGCAGCACTGGCTCCAGCAGTGAGGAGCAGAACCAGGAGGGCAGCCCAAGCCCTCGGTCCCGCGCCAGAGACCGTGACAGTGCAGGCTCCAGCTGGAAATCAGAGCTTGATTTACAGCTTGGGAACAAATCTGTCTGTCCAGCTCTCCTCCACTACGCCTTAACACCACCGCACTGGAAAAACAGCCTCTTAATTAAAAATAACAAGAACCAGACCTCAAACGAAAAAAATAATCATCTTTTTTTTGCCCTGACTCTGTGGTTACATGTTGCCCTCAGATACTGTGCTGATAAGCTGCATTTATAGGATTGGCGTCCTACCCCAGAGCTGCTGCCGGCACCGTGGGGGTCAGACCATAAGTTAAATTCCCCACGCGTCCGGGAGATGTCTCGTGACCATCTCTGCAGCCAGACACCCCGTCCCAACACTTGGAGCAGCCGCAGGAATATTCTACAGAAAAATTCCCCCAGAATGGGCTGTGGTGGACCAGTCAACCTTACTTTTCACATCCCACTCTTATCCTCAAATCAAAAGCCAAGCCAGCAAATCAGTTTGGATAAACGGAAGCCCCAGCTCGGGATTTTCAGCACAATACGCAAACCAAAAGAGATTCAGAAAAAAATTGCCAGGGGGATCTGAGTATCCCAGGCTCCCCCTTGGCCAGCCATGTAGAGCCCCAAAGGTTTTGTTTTCCCACCCAAAGGTGCGCACAGTTTAACCGGGACAAAAACCAGCCTGTGTTGCCACTGCCCTTCCCTGCAAGGGACCGGGCAGCGCCGAGCACCCAGCGGGGCATGAGGCGGGGGCATCGGTTTTGGGGCATTTGTTGTGTGGTTTTTGAAGCATTGTTTATTCCATAAAGTTTCACCTCTAAGGCACTGGTCCCTTCCCTCATTTCTCCTGTTGGGACGCAGTGGGGTCTCATGGTTGCAGAGGTCCCGCTCCTCTCTTGGTTCCTGGGCAGCCTGCGGTTCACCCCACGCACACAGGGGAGATGGGCAGCCCACGGGCAGCGTAGGCAGGGTCATCCCCCCAAAAACTCACAGGGGACGTAGAGGGGATGCAGGGAGGTGGAGGGCTGGCACCAGGGTGCACTGTGGGTCTGGGTACCAAACCTGTATCTGATGCCTTCCCAGGCTCTTGGTTCATTCCGGATTTTAATTGGGTACCTCTTCCTTATTCACCATTTGGAACTCAGCAAGTAAGAGCAGATCATCGATCATCCCTGCTCGGGCTCCTGCCAAGGTGACCCAGGGCAGGGATACTGGTACAACCAGAGCGTGGCACAAAATGCACAGCATGCCCTGCACGCACCCCACGATCGCTCTGAAAAGCTGTCGCACATCAAGGATATATTCAGCTCAGGAATTTTCTGCCCAGAGAAGCCCTGCAAAGTCGGCTGTTTGCTGCCAAGTGCAGGAACGGGCCGTTTTCGGCAAGGGCTATGGCTCAGCATCCAGCCATGCCCAGCAGCCCTGCTCCAGGGATGCTGCAGGTGGGATTGCCCTAGCCCCTGCTCTCTTGCTCCAGAGAAACCCCTGGGGTGCAGCACCCATGGGGTGCCCCGGCATTGCCTGGGGCAGCCCTGTTTACCTATCGAGGTGTTCCCACCCAGGTTACCCCCTTCCAGAGCAAGCAGCAGGCAGGGCAGCGTCGGTTTGGCCATCTCCATGGCTGCTCCCATTTTCGGGGATCAGATGGGCTGATCACCCTCTGCAGAGCTCACGGGAATGACATCAACTCACCTAAGCGCCAGTCACAACATTTATTTTTATTATCATTTCCACAAGCTGTCGTTTTATCTTTGGGAATATTTCACATAGCCACAGAAGGGAGCCTGGGGAATGCGTGTGCTCACCCACACCAGCTCCGTACCGGCTGCCTGGGTCTCATTATTTTTAACCACAGACACCTTGTGCACCATTTCTTGATGCCTTACAGTGCACAAAACTCAGGATAAGCACCGCGTCCACAGAGGAGCAGGGTCTCCTGCAGCCAGAGAACTCCCTTGCCCTGGAGCATTTCGAATTCCTCTGCAAGAACTGCCAGGTTCAGCCTGTGCAATTCAGGGACCTCAGTTTAGCTCAAAGAACGCCAATTTTTGACTAATATCCATTTTGTAACTCGAAAGATCAAAGCCGCCTTCCTCCTCATCCCAGTTTCCAAGGCAGTTACTGGGTTATTCTTTTTTACGGCTGCAAGAAACCCAGTCAGGTTATTTCAAGCGTTGCACGATGCAATAACCCGGAGTTGCTCAAGCCTACCCACATAATGGTCCTGACTTTCCGTAAGCTTCCTGGCAATACAAGACAACCAGCAATTTATGCAAAAGTGTTAGGTTCCCCCCTGAGCTAGTGAGGCAGGTTTGAAACATATTGGGCTCTCCAGGGAGACTTTTAAAGCTATTCCCAAAGGCGTGCAGGGATTCAGACATCCTGCAAGGTCAGCTCAGCCAATTCCTTTGCAATGTTTTAAAAAAAAAAAATAATCTCACCCTGCGGTAGGGACTGAAGGGTCAGGATGGATGCTGGATGGGACGAGCAGCAAAATCCTCCGTGTCGGGAAACCCTCTCCCAAGACGGAGGCTGCAGAGGCTCCTTGGCCCCTCTCCGCAGCTCAGGCACGAGGCTCGGAGTTGCTCTTCCCCCCTTTCCTCTTCCCCCGTGGTTCGTTGACCTCCATGTGCGCTGCCACCCTTGCCTTGGGTATCTTGTATTTGGTCTTCTGGCTGTAAAGGAGGTTTTTCTGGAAGAGTCGTGGGACATTGCCTTGGTACAGCAGGAGGGCAGTGAGCATCCCTGAAACGAGAGCACAGACCCCTTCCATGTGCTGCATCAAGCTTTTCCAGGGCTGAGCAGTGGTTTTCAGGCCCATGCCACAACCTTCATCATGACCAAAATGTAGCTCAGCACCACTGAAGTCCTCACTGACAGTATCTAAAAGGCCTTTGCTGTGTTACTTCAAGGAGAATTTAACCATTTTGTCCTTAATATAATACTGAGGCTTGTTTTGACCCAAAAGGGCCATAAACCACGCCAGCAGCCTCCTTTCCCCGCTCTCTGCATTCTAGGCAGCACATATCCATCTCCCCGTGGTCATCATAGAATCACAGAATCATTTAGGTTGGAAAAGCCCTTTAAGATCACCAAGCCCAACCGTTCCCCTAACCCTGCCATCCCACCACTAAACCCTGGCCCTAAGCACCTCCTCTGCCCGGCTTTTAAGTACCCCCAGGGATGGGGACTCGACCCCTGCCCTGGGAAGCCCCTTCCAGGGCTTGACAGCCCTTGCGGGGAAGGAATTTTTCCCAATGTCCAGCCTAAACCTGCCCTGGCACAACTTGAGGCCATTTCCTGTCATCCCATTGCCCGTTCCCTGGGAGCAAAGCCCAACCCCTCCCCTGGCTCCCCCCTCCTGTCAGGCAGTTATAGGGAGCCATAAGGTCTCCCCTCAGCCTCCTCTTCTCCAAGCTGAAGCTGTGGACAACCTCAATAGAATAACTCAGCCCATCATTGCCCTAAAACAGCTTTGCTTCATCTCCCCCAAACTTTGGCCCCAGGGAGAGTTTTGCCTCTGTCCCATGTAGAAATGGGATTACAAAAAAAAATAAATGGATAGCAAATGGACGACTTTACTGACAGGGAAAGGGGAGAGGTAAGGACACTTGCCCCTGGCAAGACCCACGGTCAGCCCTTTGCCAGGAAGGGTTTGTGTTACACCTAGCTTTTCTGCCTTGCCCTTGCCCCCATCCCAACCCCTGCCCTCCGGCACCTCCTTGGCGGATCTCACCTGCGAGGGGCCCCAGCCAGTAAACCTGGACGTAGTCCCAAAAGCTGCTCCCCGAGCAGTGGAAGGTGGTGGCTATGGCCAGGGCAGGGTTGAAGAAGGCCCCCGTGAATGGCCCGGCTGCGTGGGAAGAGAAGCACGGCCATCAGTCTCGCTTGCATCCTTTGAAAGACCAACAAAGAGCTGGACCAGGAGACCCGGGACCCCTCCTGCCTGCGGGAGGATCTGGGAACATCTCTGCTGCCCAGCACTGGCAGCTGTGTGTTCGGGCTCTGTAATAGCAGCACACGGGGAAATCCCACCCTCGTTGCCCCAAGCTTTGTGGGAAGCAGAAGAGCTCAGCACCGGATGGAGGGGCTGTGTTAGGGAACGTTCAAGGAAAGTGCTCCCAGTCTTGGGGCAAGCTATGGCTTCTCCCATGCCACCATTTAATCTGCTGCCTAGATATCCTAAACTGCCATCTTCATCCCAAAATTAATATTCCCCAAAGTAAGTGGAAAACAAACATTTTGGTAATCATTCTCTCTCACATCCTGGAAGGTGAAAAAGGGGCCGTTTCTCCCCCACAAATCAGATATTCTTCTAAATGACTTAGAAAAGGGTAGGTGCTGCTCACCTGTGTGGCTCAGGAAGGTGACAGTCATGGCCAGGGCAGGGACCCGGTACATCGGGTGGCTCTGTCGCAACTTGAGATGGACCAGGTGGAAAAGGAAAGAGCAGGTACCTTCCACAAAGGCAGCATGGTGCGTGGATGTGCGGATGGAGGAGCTGCACTCCGACGCTATCAGGTTCTGTATGAGGTGGAACTGCGTCAGCTCCCAGGACCAGTAGAGCTTGGTGACAGCCCATCCCATCCCCATGCCCACACCCTGGGCCAGCAGCACAGCCACAGTTGCTGGGAGGCTGGACTCAAGGAGCAGGAACTCCTGGAGAGAGACGGTTGGGTTGGCAGATGCTCCGTCGAAAGAGGCACCGTGAACCAGAAAGAGGAGAAAGAGCAGAGTCAGGACCACATCTGGGCCGAAGCCACCACCCCACGGGCCGATCTCCACCAGCATCCTCAGCTCAAGGCAGCTCGTGCACAATTGTAACGAGCCAGCGAGTTCTCTGGCAAGGCAGCCGTATGCTCCAGGAGGCAGCAGCCTCTTGGAAAACCTCCTGAGCACCTGGCACACCCCAACAACCAGGAAAAAAAAAGCAATGGAGACATTCAGGCCGGCCATAGCAAAGGCTGCGCTGGGGGGAGAGATCAGACCAAACCCTGGGAGGGAGCAGAGAAAGCTTCCGCACCTCCGCTTTATAAAGCCGCAGGTAAGCAAACGTGGCACAGCCCGACAGGCTTGGGAAACGCCGCACATGCTCCCCTCTCCATTGCGGGGCAATGCCCGCCGCCGCGAGGAGCCGACGGACTCACCCGCAGCTGGAGCGGCTGACGAGGTGTTTGTCCCAGCCAGCGGGCCCGGTGTTATCCCCCCCGCGCCGTCGCTGAGCCGCCAACCCCCAGCATTCCTATCCGAGAGCCTGCAGCGGCTCTGCGGAGCCGCTCAGGCCTTCCAGCAGCAAAAACCTTCATTTTGTTTCTACTTAGCACCATAAAATGTAATTTATTTCCCCAATCCCAAAGCCTGGGATGCAAAGGGGACTCTTAGAACACCAGCAATGCAAAGATTCCACATTTCTCCGGGGCAGAGCCACTCTAAGCCACAGCAAAGCCCATATTTGGCCAATTTGAAAGCCTGGCTTGCTTACTGCTTCCGACACTTGTCTTGAGTGAGGCCTTGCCTCATTTGTTGGTGGCACTAATTTCACATTGATTGTGAAGGTGGCATTTTAGCAGCAGTGACGTTTCCCCTCCTCCTGCTGGCAACCCCTGTGTTGGGGATAGGATCATTCCCAGCTCCACCAAAACCACCCTGTGGTGACTTCTGAAAGCCACACCGCCTAAACACCGAAGTACATTTGGGTTAGACCTTTGAATACATGATGGAGTCGATGGCAATCGTAGGGGACAAAATATGCTGCATTTGCTCCAGCGGTTGCATCCTCTGCCCCAGCTCCTGCCAGGTCCCTGGGGGACCCCTGGGCTCCCAGCGCTGGGAGTCTGCAGGAATAAAGGGGACGGTGAGCACTGGAAAGCGCAGGAGCAGCGCGGGCCGCGGCAGGAAGGGTGGGATGGGGTGGGTAACATCAGATTATCAGGGACTCATCATTAACAGAGCATGAACAATTCAGCACATGTCTGCTGGGTCACTTCCCTGCTCTGCAGCAGAAATTACACCACCTCGAGCCCACATTTCCCATCGCTACAGTCGGAATAGCACCTCCTTCATCACCAGCATGCTGCAGGGGTAAATGTGCCCAGGGCATGCTCCGATATCCCGGGAACAAGCAGCGGAGCGTACGGTGATGCAGCTGCTGGGCATTGGGGCTGTCATGCTCAGTATTCCACGCCCAGGGCAAAGCCCGGTCCCGCACCCTTGCGCCGGCTGCACTGGTGGGCAATGCAGGCTCCTCTCACTGCCCCATCGGCAGCGTAACGCATGCAAGGAGCCAACAGCTTTTATTAATGCCATTTTATTTCACCCCCGATTGTCATTTATAACAGAAACTGCCAGGAGAGATCTGTTTGAAGCATGCTTGACCCGGGGATGAGGCACTTATACAGTTCAAGGTGGATACGGCAACTCAAACCAACCCCTGCAGACCAGGAGCACACGCTTCAAAGGCGTCAGAGCTCCTCAGCCTCTTTCCCTTATAGCCCTTGCCACAGTGGGATGGAAACATGTTTTGGTAGGGCTTTCTAGAGATGTTTGACGGTCATGGCCAGCCTCAGCATCTCCTTCTGTAACACCCTCCTTCCTTTCATCTTCATTCCCACAGTCATGGCCATCACCAAGAGCTCACCCAAGGATGGTTTTGGGATGGTACCTGGTCCCCAGCCACCACGGCACTTGCTTTGGAAACCTTGGCAAGCCCAAGCAGGGACAGGGATCATGCTGCAAACAGCGACATCGTCCAAGCCCTCCCCTCCTGCCCACCAGAACCACCCTGTTTTGGTTGGCCTGCCTCAAAATATAATCACAATTTTACCATTTTTATCTAATTCCTCTCTCCAGAAGGCAAGATGAGCGTATCATGACCCAACTCATTTCTTTCCATCTCCCCTACTTTTGTGTTTTCCCAGACTCCCATCTTTAGAAACAAAACCTTACAAGGACCCAGCGATGCCAACCCAAGTCCCCAGGAGAGAACAGCTGGCTGGTGGGATGCAGATGGGCAGTTTGCACAGGGGAATGCCATGGATCCTCCCATCCTGCATCTCAGTCCCTCTGACCAGCCTTTCAACCTTGGTTTCAGAGGGTTTTGACAGAACAGACGAGAGCTTTCCAACAGGTCCCCCCTGGAGAGCATCTCGGCCACCGAGCAGAGTTCATCTGGATCAACAAGGGAAAAAAAAGGGTTAACACACGTCCCTTACACTAATATTTCTGTCTACTCTTCCAAGAGAAAGCTGCCATGTGCTAGTGCCTAAAAAGCAAGTGCATGGTCTTGTCCAGTTCAAGAAGGATGAGGAACTCCTAGAGAGAGCCCAGAGGAGGGCTACAAAGATGATGAGGGGCCTGGAGCATCTCCCCTACAAGGAAAGGCTGAGGGAGCTGGGCTACTTTAGGCTGGAGAAGAGAAGGCTGAGAGGGGATCTCATCAACACATACAAATATCTGAAGGGTGGGTGTCACGAGAACGGAGTCAGACTCTTCCCAGTGGTGCCCAGCGCCAGGACAAGGGGCAATGGGCACAAACTGAAGCAGAAGAGGTTCCAGTTGAACGTGGGGAAGAACTTCTTGACTTGGAGGGTGACTGAGCCCTGGCACAGGCTGCCCAGGGGGGCTGTGGAGTCTCCTTCTCTGGAGATATTCAACCCCCGCCTGGACAATGCCCTGTGCACCCTGCTCTGGGTGAGGCTGCTTGAGCAGGGGGGTGGGACTGGGTGATCCCCGAAGGGTCCTTCCAACCCCTGCCCTTCTGGAATTCTGTCCCCTTCCTCCACGCACAGCCATTACATGGAAAAAGTTGTGACACCTGTGGTAAAACTGGGAAAAAAGAACCCCAACAAAAAAAAACAACAACAAAAAAATCTCAGCACTTCTTCCTTCCTCCAGGAACCGATTTTTCCCTTCTTCTCAAGTGTTTTTGAAAGTTGGGCCTTAGGAAGTAAATGTTCAGAGGTCTTTAAAAACCATTTCCCAGCCTGTAATTATGCCCACGGCACATCCTGCAATCGTGGGACACTTAACCCAAGCTGGAGAAAGGAGCTGGGAAGCTGTTGCTTCTGAGGGTAATTACAGGATGATAATAATCCCACCAGTGACAAGCGGCTCCTTTCCTATCCAACGGCCGAGGGGGAGAGGCTGCCAGCTCCAGACTGGGGTACGAGCATCTTCAGGCCACTGCAAAGGCAAAACCAACTGTCCCTGTGGCTCAGCCCAGCTGCTCCTCTAGAAACAAGACTGTCGGATACCCGCACAGAAAACCACTTTTCTGTGGCTGGAACATCAGGGTCTTTTCCTTTCAGGGCTGTCAGGAACACCACCTTAAAATGTAGGTATTTTAAATGGGGTTTTTTTAGCCACGGGATAGGAACAAGCTGGCATTTCCACAGTTCAGTAAAATAAACGCTCTCTGAAAACACGGAAGAGTAACAGAAGCTGAACAGAACCACGCCGGCTCCCCCTTGCCACACTGTTTTCGCCCACAAACAGGCAACAGCTAAAGCCGAACATGGTCGTAAGGTTATTTAATGAGAGTTTTACTGGGCATAGGGGTGGGTGAGAGCTTTCCAAGAGCAGCCCCCCGTTGATAGCTGCTGCAACAAGGCAGCAGAAACCCGGCAGCAGCTTTGCTCCCGCTGGCAGCCAGACCAAAAGGGCTCAAGGAGAGGCACGAGTTAATTGGGCTTCATGAAAAAGACCTGAATCCTTAGAACAAGCATTCGCTGGGAGGAAAAAATAACAAAGATGGATCGTCCTTGGCTCTGGAAACCTTGAATTCAAGGAGGATGTCTGTCCCTGGGAAGATCAGCCCCGTTCCCCCTTCCAGAAACTCCCTGTGGAGATGCCTTGAGTCGCACCAGTATCATCTCCGTTGACCCACAGTCATAGTGAACCAGATTCCTTATTCACAAACCCTTCAGAAGACAACAGAAACTGAAGCCCGTGCATCGAGACGCTCTCTGCTATCCCGGTCTCATCCTCCTCTCTACCGACTCAACACATCTCCAAAGCAGAAGTCTGGTGGCCTTTTAGTGTCCTAAAGAGAATGAGCAATCATTAACTTCCCAGTGGGCAAATCCCCTTAAAAAGAAAAAATAAAAATTCCCATTAAAAAGAAAAAATATTAAAAAAAAAAAAAATCGTCAGTGCCTCCCGTCTGTTTCAATTATCAGGGAAATGGGTCGGGGGGTGAAGTTACAGTGAGCTGGAAGATATTCCCCCTGCAGACGGGAAGGGGAAGAAGCAGCACCCCCAGCTCGATAAGGGAAGGACAGCATGAGACGCTGCATCAGCGCTGCCCTCCTCACAGGCTGCAGCTGGAGGAATTGCAGTCAGAAATTCACTGTTCTCACTGGTTGGTATTTTCCCCCTCAAGAAAAATAAATCAATCAATCCTTCCTTTGGCTGGAGTTCAAAGCAGGGAAAAAAAGCTCTTGGAAAAACCCGCTTCCTCCATGCAACTGGAGAGCAACACCAGGAATTCAGCTGAGCTCAGCACAGTGTCATGTACCTTTCCCACGTGACTGAGGATGGCTATTTTTATTAAAAACAATCTTCAGAGCAAAACACAAGTTATAGAAACGGGGGAGGGGGAGGGGGGGGGGGGGGGGGGGGGGGGGATGCAGTTGTACAAACCCCCAGAAGCAGGCTTGCACATGAGCCATGCGAATTGTGCTGAAACCCAACACTTTTCTGCAGGCACTGCTGCGAAAAAGCTGATTAGAAATGAAGATCCTGTTCAGTTTTCGGCCATCCTGTCTGAATTATTGCCCTCAGCTTTGTAGTAAACTCACCGCAGCCAAACAGCAGCCCCGACGGGGAGAAATTGCTGCCCCCCAACTTCACCATCTTGAAGAACAATGTTTTAAATGCCCAATCTTGAATAAAGGGATCCAAAAAGATGGGGCTGCTCTTGGTTTTAGTCTAAGCCAGGTGTATGCAAAGGATGAGCAAGTTCACACAAGACTTAATAGGATGAAGCAAGGACTTAGCAACTTTCAACTTGTCAACTTGTGCAAACCGCATCAGCCAAAACCCTGCTCTCCTTCAAGCAGCCCAAGTACCAATATCCAGATAATTAATGACTTCCACTAAGCACCTTCTCCCTCCTCTCATCAACTTTAACCCACCCCCCCCCAAAATTAAATGCAAAATCACTTAAATGCAGAGTTAGAGAACATCAGTTTAAATGCATAAAGGGTCAATTATATATAAAGACAAAGATACTATAACAAATTCATTAACCTGAAGAGACAGTGCTTTGTGCAAAACAACATTCTCACGTCTGGTTGAAAAGGCTTCCGAAGACGAGTGGTTTCTTCATTTCCCTTTGTCAGTGGTATGAGCAAAGCTTGTACAACATGCAAGAAAGGGGCAGAGACGCTTTCCCAATAACACATGGGAAACACACAACACGACGAGTCCTTGACATTCACAACCGAGACAGAAACTTCATCCAGATTTCCACTGAACCGGTCTCAACCCCAAAGTAAATTGGTTTATAGATGTCCTTTTCTTCAGCTAGGCTGCCACGCCAACACGCCACAGCAGTTTTTGCAGTTTTGATGAAAACCACAAGCAAATCTCCGCAGCCTACCAACGGGCACCAACGCTCTCACCCCAAGTCCCAGGCGAGCTGGTGACACCCAGCGTCCTTGCCCCGTTCAGCTCTGTTGGACCAACGCTGATCAGGGGGGATGGTGCAGAACCAGGAGCGGCGTCTTCCAAGCAGGCAGCAGGACAGCTCATTCCCCGCATCTCCCATGCTGTAACGTTTATATACAGGATTCCAGACACTATTGACGGTGCAAAATAAAGCAGTCTTGTTTGGAATCATTACTGGAACATTGTCATATTGCCATGATCATGGTTTACTGGCCCATCAGTCTCACCCCAGTCACTACCAAAATGCGACCTTACAGCAAAGGTGGAAGAAATGACTGTGAAGGACTAGGCTGGTCTTTGCTTTGCTCCCTTCGCAGGAGCAAGGGATTTCTCTTCCACGGTGAGCGAGAAGGGCGTTTCAGAGCTGCTCTCCTCCAGTCAGTGATCTGGAGCACTTTGCGGGACCGCAAAAGCATCTGCCAGCGGCACACAGTGGCGAGGAAAGCTTGCCGTTATCACAAGGTTGGTACAGATGCTGGTAAGTAATAAAATTTTAGAAGAAACAGGACAGGCTAGTATAGCATAAAATTATATCCATCATAATTAAAGCATTCATAAGAAGCTTAATTACAAATACATTCTGTTAATCTCATTAAGACATCTGAACGTGTACTCTGTTCAGCTACTCTTAAAAGGTATAAACTTGTGGCAGGGAAGGGGGGGAAAAAAATCCAAATGTTTTTTAAAAGTTTATTTCTAGCCCTGAAAGAACAGTTATTAAACAAAGTCAACAAATACAGTAGTTAATATTGCAGTAACAATTAAATAACATGATGGGATTAAATTACACAAAAAGGCAACATTAAAATCTGAAGACAGTTAAAAAAATAAAAAAGCAAGCTTGCACCTACTTCCATTTCCATTGACAGCATGAGGACCAGAGGGGGAAAAATGGACCAGAGACATTTATCTATCCAACTCCAGCTAGAGAGACCCTTAACAACCTTCTTGCCCCCACCCCAGCCCACCTGCCATCCCCTCTGGCAAAGGCACCCAGCCTCTCCCGCCTCCTCTAGCCAAACCTTTTGCACCTCCCTGCATCAGAGAGCGGGGTGGGGGGGGAAGCCTACAATTAGTCTCATTAACACCTAAGGCAGGTCAAAGCACACATTCCCAGCGCCACAGTTGCTTTCAATGGAAAGTCTGGTTTATTCTACGATAACAAGAAAAATCCCAGGAGTCGCACATTCCCTACACGCTCACAACTCAAGCCGTAAGCTGCCTGGCTCCACAGACCCAACGAACCACGCCATCGTACGTATCCCGTGAGCATTTGGTTAGAATCTGACTCGGGATCTTACACTGGCACCCAAGAGAGAGCAAATCCCAGCACTTTCAGACGCAATCCTTCCCTTATCGTCGTCTACTCAAACTCTGGCTTGTCTCCGTCTGCCCTAGTGACACGGCAGCGCTGAACAGCCCTGCAGCAAGTCCTAAAGAGGCTAACCTGCTCCCTTCAGGGGGAAAAAAACATGGCTTGCATTTGTTAATCTTGCTGACACCATTAGAAAAGCAACACCTGAGCCACTAAAGTACAAAAGCACGGTATGGCAACCTGCTCCTGGCTCTGTTCTCCTGCCAGCTCCATCTCCAGCCCCGATTTCTGGCAGCGGGGGGTGAGAATCCTCACCATGTAAAACGGCTTCATGGGGAAGGGGAGATGTGGATGCTTCTGAATGTCAGAGCTAAACAGCATTCCGGGTCACGTAGCAAGCACCGAGATACGTTTTGGTAACCTCTGGACTGGGCCAAGTTTTGTAAGCTAAGATGGCTGAAAAGTTTGGAAATCATCTCCTAAGTAGACTAAATTGGACAGATTTTCTAATATATGTTTTAAACCATTCTTGTTCATCAATAAAAGTGAAGTAGTAAGTTAAAATTACTTATGATTTCAGGGGTTTTCTATTTTAAAAAAACACTAAATTTATTGCAAGTTATCTTATTGTCTAGATTGTGCCATCCAGAAATGAAAAAAAAAAGTGATAAAAAAAAAAGAAAGTTTAACTCTGGCACAAGGAGTTTCACCAAGTCCATTGCCAGCAATGGACAAAGAGGGAATCATCAGTATGACAGGCTGGGGTTTTTTCCTCAGCCAAGCCTCCTTGCTGCTTCATTCAACTGGGGAGCCAGACGGACGCGAGCCAGGGGCATTGCCATCACAGGGCTTACGGTGTCCACGTCTCGGAATACATTTTGCCTGGGAAACGCATCTCAATTTACTCGCCTGAAATGAGACACTGCCTCGAATTTAAAACCACACCTATTCTTACACTTACAGTTAGAGGGATTTATTCCTCTGATGGAGCAGTTAACATCATTTACCAGATGTAAATTTTTACTACCATGACGGAACGGAATGGAAGCTGAATGGCCGTAACCGCAGCGCCCTGCACAACACCGCATCTTGGTGGTACCGTGCCATTTCCTAGAAGCTAGCGAGTCGCAGCAGAGGCTGCGAGACCCCGGCCCTGCTTCCCCTCCATCGTCCCCACAAACAGCCTCCGCTCTTCTGGCCTGCTGCTCTCAGCTGGAAGTTGGTTTCGTCATACCTCACCTACCAGTCCCCAAAACATAGATATCTCTACCGCTATACAAATACCGAAATTATCTGAAAATTACTTTTATCTCCTGCCAGCAATGCTTGTAAAAGTGTGCAAAACATTTTTATTCAGGGTCCTCCAACCATACCCAACCATCACCCTATCCGTCCCAGGTCCCGCCCCACTGGGAATGCAACCAAATCCCACTAAAGTAATGGTTGTTCTTTCACAGAAGCGTTTGGCACATCGTAACTACAGTTGGCTCTTCGTTAAACTGTCGGGGAAGTTGAAACGCATAGACTGTAGCGCTAGAAGAAGCCGGGGCACGGGCTCCTCTACACTTGCCCCCGGTAACACCTCAAGAACATAAACGCTCAAGTTGCTCACTGTCCTTCAGAGGGAGGCACTTTTTCTTGCATTGAATGTTTGACTTCAGCCATTCTAGCTGGTCCAATGTCTTTAAGAGTGCGAAAAGATCGGTGCGACACATCGCGTCTCCCTTCAGCCTGGAACGAGCTGGTCAAAGAAGCCCCATGAACGTCTGATGGCACTGTTCTCCCCTCTCGGCCTCTGCCATCTCAGAACAGCGCTTTGGCATTTCCAGGTGTTCATCATCTTCTGTTTGAATCATATTTAAAAAATCCTCTATCTTCAGTGTCCTCAGATCTGATTATTTGTTCTTCTGATTTCATTAGTACAAATGGAGCACATACAAAATAGGAAAAAATAGCTCTAATACTTAAATTCTGACAAATCCATAGGTTGAGGCATTATTTGCTATGGGAAAAAAAAATTACAACATATACAAAAATGTATTTGATACAAAGAAGGGAAACGTAAAATAAAAAAGTCAAAGGCACCAGCATAACTTCCAAAGCCCAAGTCAGAGCACAGATACAATACGTGTTTTTGAACCACCCACCGCACCAAGCACGTTATCCCTTAATCTTCTGGCCAGCAAGTCTAACAGGAAAAAAAAAGAGCAGATAGGAAGAGAGCTAGTTTTTTTTCTTGCCTTGACTACAGCTGATCATTTGATCATAAATAAAGTATCTGACCCCTACCTACGTATCCATAAATGGGCGCCCAAAGACTTGACCAATCATTAAGTTTCGACAAAGGGGCCACATCTTTGATTAAAAGTCCACAGAGCACAGGCGTATGAAAGAGCCGAATACTTCTTCTTCCCCCTCGCTCCATATTTATCTTAAAAAGCAACACAAATCTCGATACATTATGATTTTGTAAGTAGCCAAGTTGGTCAATTCTACAGTACAGTAACAGCTGATCCAGAAGAGAAGTGAGGGGCAAGATGTACCTTCACATGTGTCACACTTGCCGTGAATCTAGTCATACGGGAGCTTACTAGAGCCATCTAAAAGTCAACAGGTAGAGGAAGAGGAGAGTGAAAGAGATCAGCAGGTAAAATTAGTACTGCTCTCTGAAAGCTTGAATCTGTCATTCAAGTATTGAAAGTACCCAGAAGGGTACAATGAATGGGAGCTGTTAGAGCGAAGTCATTAAAAACCCTTAAAACCCCAGGCACAGTAAGTGGCATTTCTGGGCTGGCTGGGGAAAAAAACAAACAAAAAAAAAGGCCAGTAATTCAGTCCTCAATTCCTTCCGGACCCCAGACAGGGATCTCTAGAGTCACCACAATTTATTTTGGGTGTCTTCTGGATGAGAGTTTCTTCCCTTTTGCAGATGTTTTTCCCCCCACAAAATCCCTTCCCTCCCCCCAGAAGTGTAACAATTTCATATATTATAAAGATTTGTAAAATACAAACAAACGAAAAAAAAGATGAAGGCTGTGGCAGTAATGTTAGCGGTTACTCTTCATTGCTTCTTTGGCTGCCAAGATCAGTGGCGTCAAGCTAGAAAGAGGTTTGGCCAGTTTCAAGAAGGGATGCTGCCAGGAAGAGAGAAACACAGTACATTAGTGAAAAACGCAATTTAAAAAGCCAGTAGAAACCATACATCTACACAGCTATCAATGCTCAGCTCCTGAGGGGACAGATCCAAAGCACCTCAAGCCTGAGAATCATTCATACTCGCCCCAAAGGAGCCTTTCCGGTTCCAATAATTCCCTACAAAGAGCTTTCCTGCTCAAACGTCTTCTCTCAGTCCCGTTCTGCTCACTTCAATGGCTCTATCACAGTGAGTTCGTAAACTGCTAGATGCTTTAGCAGTGGCAGAATGAAGGGACAGATTACTGACGGAAAGACTTCAGAATATATATGACAATCTTTGATGACTGTAGCTCTTACCAACTGCTCTCCACTAGAATCTTCGGAAGAAAATACAAAAAAAAAAAGCACACCAGCCTGGAGTGCAATTTATCACAGGCTGACCTTACTAGTGGCTTCTGTATCTTAGACTGTGAGAAGCAGCTGATTCTCACCTGTAGCAATTCTTTGGCTGATCCTCTCTTCTCTACATCCATCTCCAAACACCGGTTCAAGAAATCCCGGAATATCGGGGACAGTTTCTCGGGGTTCTGCAGCTCTGGTGTGCCGTTAGTTGCTATCAAATATAAAGCCTGTAAAATGAGGAATATTGTATAACCAAGCCAAATCTTTACAAGATGCCAGACTGATCGCCTAGAGGCAATCCCTTAGTCTAGATGAGAAAGGGCTCTGCAGCCTACTTCTCCTCTCCCTTATGAGATGAAAAACTGTAAAAATGCCACAATTCTTGGCAGTCATGACCTATTCTTGCCAGTAGCAAAATAATGTTCAAAATCTTTTGGCGACAGATACTTACCTTGGCAAAGAAAAGATCAGATTCTGCCACAAGCAGCATTTTTCATGACCTAATGGATTTACTTTCCCTAAACTATCACAGAAGACCGAGTTCAAAGTCCAACACTTTAGTTACGAGCAGGTACTCATCATCCAAACAGAAAAATTTAGGGTAGGGCTGACTGCAAATTCAAGACAGCGGTCTTCCTTGTGGAGGAATTTTCTCACACTGCTGAAGGTTGTTGGGGTTTTTTGCTTTGTTTTCTTTTTAATGTACATACTATTAATGAACAATTACTGAAAACGTTCATACGGTAAACACCCGCCAACAGTTCTGGCCATATCTGGGCTTCTTACCCTCAGGGGGTTTTCGTTGAGGTACGGGGGTTCTCCTTCCACCATCTCGATAGCCATGATGCCCAGAGACCAGATATCCACCTTGGGGCCATAGGCTTTCCGTGTGACCACTTCAGGAGCCATCCAGTAAGGAGTTCCAACCATAGTGCTGCGCTTACTCTGCTCTGGAGTGATCTGAGCACAGAAACCAAAGTCGGCTGTAGGATAACAGAATTTTAAAAAGTTAAATTGGTGCACCCCAAGTAAGTGGGATTCCTAGAAGACTTCTCTATTATTACACATATATTTTACTCCTATGCTTGAAAGGGGCTTAGGGGGCAGGGGGGTGTTGCCCCCTTTTTTCACCCCACCACATTCTCCATATTACAAAATCCAACGTGCAAGATAGATACAAAACCTGAAGGTGTTTAAGCAGGGCAGAATTCCATGGAATGAAGATAAGGCTTTTTTGTCCTCTGGAAAAGGGACACGAACATTACCCTGTAGAAGAACAGTATTTTGCCCAGTCCTCCCTTCAAGAATCCTAGACTGGTAACAGCCAAAAAAAGTAATTAAGCAGCACACAGAAGGCAAGTATTGCACACATGGTATGTTATACAGCCTGAACTAGGAAAAAAAACGAATCCACAAACCATGGCTTCTGCCCCGCTGAAGAGATTTTATTTGTGCAGCTATCGAGATCAACACTTCACAGCGATTTGGCCATCAAATACAGGTACTACAGCTGACAGAGACATGGAAACAAGGCTTCACGTAAGTGAAGCGCCACCCCACTCAGCAGAAGGAACCTGGACAAACAAACCTCTCCACAAGGTAACTACTGGAGAGAACAACCACACTCAAGAAAACGAGAAAAGTCACCTATTCCTATAGCCTTCAGGTGCAGCAGCAATGCATGTTCCGTCATGTTACTTTATCCAGCTGCAGCACTCCCACTTCCCAGGCATGTAAAGCATCAATAAGAACACAGTTAAGGCAGGACACAGATATTACCTTATCATTGACACTAAGTTTGAGAGAAAGAAAGAGAGAGAGAGAGAAAGAAACTTCAAAATTTTGAGTTGTTTTTGAAGGTTATGACAAGCAGTGCTAGCAAAAGAGCCACGGTCATGAAAGTGCTAAGTTGTACCAAGAGGACTATTTAACAAAGAACTACCCCCCACCCTGACTGTCAAAATGCTGCCTTAAATAATCAAAACCAAACAAACAAACAAAAAAATCAAACCTACAGGAGCCACCGAGTTCCTCGCCAGCACTTCTTAGAATCATAGAATGTTTTGGGTTGGAAGGGACCCCTAGAGGTCATCTACTCCAACCCCCCTGCAGTAAGCAGGGACACTGCTAACTAGATCAGGTTGCTCACAGCCCCATCCAACCTGGCCTTGAATGTTTCCAGGGATGGGGCCTCCACTACCTCTCTGGGCAACCTGTTCCAGTGTTTTACCACCCTCATTGTAAAGTATTTCTTCCTTATATCTAGTCTAAATCTACCCTGTTTTAGTTTAAAACAATTACCCCTTGTCCTGTCACAGCTGGCCCTACTAAAAAGATTTTCCCCATCTTTCCTATAGGCCCCCTTTAGGTACTGAAAGGCCGTAATCAGGTCTCCCCACAGCCTTCTTTTCTCCAGGCTGAACAAGCCCAACTCTCTCAGCCTGTCCTCATAGGAGAGGTGCTCCAGCCCTTGGATCATTTTTGTAGCCCTCCTCTGGACCCGCTCCAACAGTTCCATGTCCTTCTTGTGCTGAGGGCTCCAGAGCTGGACACAGTACTCTAGGTGAGGTCTCACCAGAGCAGAGCAGAGGGGCAGAATCACCTCCCTCGACCTGCTGGCCACGCTTCTCCTGATGCAGCCCGGAGTACGGTTGGCCTTCTGGGCTGCCAGCGCCCATGGCCGGCTCACGTCCAGCTTTTCATCCACCAGCACCCCCAAGCCCCTCTCAGCAGGGCTGCTCTCGATCCTTTCTTCCCCCAGCCTGTATTGATACTGGGGGTCTTGGCCTTTATCAAGGTGTCATACTCAACTCAAAGCACAGCTTATTTGAACGCACACACCAGAGAAGCGGCAGCAGCCTACGTCTCGCCCTACCGAGCCCTTCAGCACCATGCCACACCAGCAAGGAGAGGAAAGACAGGCAAGATGTAGAACCTGGTTTCACCAACCAGCAGCGTCTGTAGCGGCATAGCAGTGACAGGCAGACTGGTACCTCTTACTTCTGTCACCAGTCTCCCAGAGCCAGACTCCCTCAGATAAGGGGAAGAGCTTGGAAAGAAGGTGCAGCTTCTTCCACCCTCCACCCAAAACAACTGCTAAGCAGCTCTATAGTCACACAGCCAAAGAAGAGCTCAGCACAGATTACAGTAACTCCCTTTCATACAGGGCATTTTTACAGCTGACTCCTGCTTTCTCCTTTCTCTCTCTCCTCCTCATCTTCCCCCAGTCTCCTGTGGCCAATGCTTCTTTACACAGGCTGCTAACCCTGTCCTTTTGCCACTCTGCTTTTCTTTGACAGCTCTTACATTTTTGAGCCTTCTCCAGCTAACTCTTTTCAGCCACATCCTCTACTGTCACTATCTTCAGCCACTGAATCCACACAGTTTGTGCACAAACACATCGCACCCTTAAAAAAACCCCTAAAACTCCTGTGCAAGCAAGCAGTGCATCCAACAACGCTGGTAAGCGAATCAGGTTGCTCGTAGTCTTTCTTCACGTTCCATCTCAAAAACAATATGAGACTGCAAACCATCTAGACTAAGCAATATGCCTGAGACACATTTTCATGGCATTTCAAATTCCTGCCCAGCTGTAAAAACACCATCCCTTAACTCCTTGGTCGCTTTATGCTTGGCACATTCATACATACCAAGAAGTAAGATAAAGCGCCTCTCTCTCAACAGTCCTGACAGCTTCTTCAAGCAGTTTCACGTTTTTTTTACTGCCACACACGTTTACACACACCAGAAGCTGACTTACTGTACACCACGCATGCATAACAATTACCTGAAAAGCAAGTGGTTTCTTTTATCATTTCATGATTATATTAATGAAAGTGCGTTACACTTTCAGTCCAAAAAAAGGAGACCCAGTACAGGCGCAGCGTAAGATTAGGCTGCAATATAAACAGTTAACGATGAACAATGTTCTTGTTAGCAGCCTTCTAACGAAAAAGGCAGAACATTAAGAGCAAGTCAGGACAACCTGAAGAGACTAACAGAGCAACTGCAGTTAGCTGCAACTTTTCTCTTGCAATCATTCACATCTTTGCTTCACTGTATGGTGCCAGTTACTTCATATTTACCAACGTATTCGTGTGGCAACAGGTTTGCTTCAACGTCCTTCTGGCCTAACACGGCCTTAGTCTTAGGGCCCTCAGAATTTCAATACCTGCTACCTGCGAGTTACACATTCTATAAACACAGAATGAATTCCTATTTCTCACAGTCAATAAAAATTCACCTCAAATTTCCCTGCCAACTCTCCTTCTACCGATTTATGCTCTCTGAGTCAAAGTTTACTGGGAAAGGGAAAACATAACATTGAAATGATTGTCTGGTACTCACTTAGTTTAACTGATCCATCCATTCCTAACAGCACGTTGTCACTCTTAATGTCTCTGTGGATGACCTGGTTGGCATGTAGGAACTCAAGCGCTTGCAAGCACTGGATGGGAGGGAAAAGAAAAAAAAAAATATTCAGCATATGGGAACACAATTTGTGTATGTGAAGATAAATTCAAAAGCAATGCTTACAGCCTCAGCCAGTGCCAAGTACAAAAATACAACAGGTATTATTTAAAATAACCAGCAGAGGAAGCTCTTGTGCTAAAAAATACTCTCCAGATCTCATGAGGTCAAAAATCATTTAACCATGGATGCTCTCTGCTTAACAAACCCATAAATTAAACTCGTCATCACCCAAGATGCTCTCGAAAATCCCAGATGTTGATTTTGGTGCGTCCCACAAATTCTACAGGGGAACCATAAAGGATTAAGTGAGAGATTTTCAGCCCGAAGCCTCACCAAGAGGAATTGGTGAGACTTCATTCTCAACATACATGCAACTTCTCCTGCAGCGAAGGCTGTGAAATGTCTTCATTATGGAAGTCACAAATACTGGTGTTTTGCATTGGTTTTAGGTTAAAACCTTTCACACTAAGTTTCTGCCTAAAAAATCATGAAATTTACTTTTGCTATTTGAGAATAAAAGGCAAAAGAATTGTAAGATTCTTCTCTTTTAATATAAGCAGAACATTTAGCGTTTGCAACCTGACATGGAGTGAGTTTTTTGTGTCTTCATTTGCAAAGTGGCACTGATTTGCAGAATGAAGCGTATCTAACGTGCTGGGCAGCAGAGCTTTGATGAAGTCCAATAGTCCAACATTAGACTTCTTCCTCAGAAAAGTTAATTACTGTTACAGTAAATAATTACTTTCGGTTCTCTGCTTCCAGTTCGGGTTTCTCAGGAAAGCATTACCTGTCCCTACACGTTAATGTACGAGTTTGCTTTCCGTCTGCTCCCTTTCGGTGAGTCATCAAAAGCAGATGTCATGCTGATGCAATCAGATGGGGCTTTTAAAAGCCCAAGTTTCTCCTACACAGCAGATAATACAATTGCTTCTCCTTCTGCCACAATAAATCACGGCCAAGCTGGATGCTGGCACTCCAGCTCAGGGCAGAAACCACTGGTAAGTCGTGACATCAGCCATTTTTAACTCTTCCGTTTGAAATCTTGCTGCAATCTTAAAATTATTCCCACTACAATCTTTCTGAGAAATCCAAAAAGAAACTACTAAAATGATAAAGGGGTAGCCTGCATCACGTTCATCATCACATTTTAGTACGTGTGTCTTAAACTATTCCCGTTTCATCAGATCCACTTTCACACTCAGCAAACAGTTCCCCTTCCTCCTTCTGGAAAACACTCGTAAGCTGTCAGGCTTTTTTGTTTCTTTGGTTGTTTTTTTTTTTAAATGTGTTCACATCTCTACTTTCTACATTACCCATATATGAATACTCAGGTTTCTTTTTGGCACCTTTGAATATTCTTCATTAGTTGAAGTTAAAAAAGACCTTCCTTCCAGCTGCTAAACTCCATTGCTCTTCCTTGCACTTCAGTCCACACTATTAGCATCTTTCTGTTAACATTGTCGGCAGGATTAGGCAACCCACGTACCAAACCCCAAATCTTTATTTGCTCCATCACCTAACATTCCCAAACATCCAGCTCAAAAACTGCCATAGCTCTTTCATGTTACAACTTGCAACCCCCCAATTTTCTGAGTTAAAGTAATTTTGTTATTTACTGCATTTTTAATATTGATTTCTGCTCTCAGTATCATTCCTTCTCCCTAACTCAATGGCTCCAACAGCAATTGTTTTCAATTAATCCTAACCTAAGCATACCACAAAACCCAGGGGACCAGAGCACACCTTCGTTCCTCCAACCCATCAATGACAGCACTCACCTCCCTGCAAACAGCAGCAATCTGTGCTTCATCCATACATGTTTCTGTGACCACATCCGTTAGCGAGCCTCCAGCTAGATACTCCATCACCACAAACAATTCATCTCCTACGAGGTAACTACAAACAGAAAATGAAGAGCGTGCCTGTCAGGAGATCAAAAACTGAAAAGTGACTGGTAAGAGCTGGTCAATGAAATGATTCATAAGCACTTCAAGACAAACAGTAAAGAAAGTTGATCTCTGGAAGGTAGCCTGAAATGGAAATGCTGACAGTAAAAGCTGTGTGCTTCTTACTACCTAAATGGGCAGGATAACACCCTACAGATCTCATATACGACACAAGTGTTGCTCCACCTGTGCTCTTGTTCACGCTGATCCCCAACTACACGTAGCATGGCATTCGTGACAGAAGCAGTCTTCTTACAGAATCATCAAGACCATTCCCTATAAGAGATGACTTTCTCTTTTTTTTTTTTTTTTTAAGACGATAGTCTAAATACAGTCTCATTTGCAACCCCGAGGTACAGAAAATTTGTGTCTGTGTAAGTCTATCAAGTTATAACCTCTTGAAACCCTTGGGGATGAAGGAATCAACCACCTGCCTGCACTTACCTGTCCAGGAAGTTGACTATGTTGGGGTTCTTCAGCTCCTTCATTACCAAGATCTCATTAATAATCAACTCCTTCTTGGGCTGTTTCTGCAGGTTTATCTGTTTGATAGCAACCTGAATAGGACACAGTAAGACAGCAATCACTCAAACCTGAGTATCAAAACCTCTTGGTTGTTCTTAATACAGTGAAAAGTTAGAAGGAATTCTATAAGGATTCTATAAAGGAGTTTAGCACAGCTTGCAGCTGGGAAGTTATTTATTTATTAGCATGCAACTTAAAAGAATGCAACTTGATGAGCATACAACTTGCACCCATAGCCAACATCACCCTCTTGCAGCTGGAAAGATCCACAAACTATAACAAAGGCCAGAACAGACAGCAAAGGCAACATTTGGGAGGCAGAAAGATACCCACCCAACTTCATATCAACAGGCCTGAAGCAGAAGAGAATCACGTCGCAACTAAGAGAGAAAGTACAAACCTTCCAAGGCAAGGCAATTAATTTTTCTGTATTCCAATCAAATTAGTGTTTGGGTATAAGGAACGCTGGGAGGCAGAAGGAATCCCTCTCAAAGCAATTAAGCCAATGAACTATCACAGAGAGAGAAGGGAAGATAAAGTCCTATCTTGTCCAGGAAATAAGGTCACCAGGACAAGTATTCCAGACTTTAAAATGGACAAGAATTGTCCCAGTTATGGTAGCCACAACACTGTGAGGAGGCAGGTCAGAGTTTTACAAGATAACCTACCCATGAGTCCAAAACCAAACACAAGAACCAATATAATCTTGTAGAAACAATAGTTATTATATTGCCAAGAGAATTAAAAGATGAGAACTTGTGGCACAGAATCAAACTAAGATTGGAGGGGACCTCTGGAGGTCACCCCGTTCAATCCCTTGCTTGAAGTACAGCCAATGTGGAGCAGGTTGGCTTTTGAATGGAAATCTCAATGAGCAGATATTCCACAGCCTCTCTGGGCTCCTGTCCCACATTTGATCATCCTAACTGTGAGGGGAAAAGAATTCCTAATATCTAACCAGAATTTCCCTTATGGCAACATTTGCCTGTTGCCTCTTGTCCTGTCGTTGTGTAGCTCTAAGAGGAGGTCCGTATTCTCTACACCTTCCCATCAGGGCACTGAAAACACCAATAAAATCCTCCTTTGGCCTTCTCTTCTTACCACTGAACAGATCCCATTCTATTCTCAGTCATTAAGCGCTGAGGAATCCACTTAATGCACGAAGACTGAGCAATTGACTGTTGGCCCACGTGCCTGACAAGACGCAGAGGAGGTCTAAGAAAGGAACTGGACTACAAAATTTACTCTGCAGTCAATAAGAGGACATGAAGTACTGCATTATGTAGGAAGCAAATTAAGAGACAACACATTGAGATGATTGAAAGGCTTGCATTTTATCAAGATGTGGTGCTCCGCTACAGTACTGGTAAATGCGGTTACTGTTGAAAGGCCAATTACTTATCGGTGACATAAGGAGTGGCTCCTTGAGGATATTTAAAGGAAAATTAAGGAAATCGGAATTTAAAGGGAAGCAAATAATTCCTAAAATTTTAGTCCCAGGAACAAGAGATGACCAGTGGATGACAAGCATGCTGATGTCATCAACTTCACCACGTGGGTTTGGAGACGCCAAGGAATAAAAGCAAAGAGCAGGATGTGGAGAAGGCATTCTAACTACAACAAAGAATGACACAGGGCAAGCTGTCTCCATACAGATAGGCGCGTCCATCACCTCTACCAAGATGGAACTAGAGAACAAGCACGCAAAGACTAAAAAAAGTTCTATTTCTGAAAATGCAGGACGCCATTGCTCGCAATTCTTGAAGGATAAACTGTTTTCAAAACCCATTTCTGGAACACCTCACTCCCTCTGTTTTCACTGGAAAGACAAAACTCTATTTTTAGCTTTCATCATCCGATTCCTACAGAACAAGGCACACATTGTTACAAGTGGCTATGACAAACATTCTTCTGGGAGTTGATAGCAGAGATGGAAGCCACAGAAAGAAATCTAGTCAATTAATTTGGACCACCTACGGAAGAACATTTGTACAGAAAAAGTATTTTCACTGCAATGAACACAGAAATCTCACCTCCTGCCCTGTTGCCACATCAATAGCTGTGAAAACTGTACCTGAAGCCCTGTGAAGAAAAAGAAAAAAAACATTACGGCCACTTGCATCTCTCTGTGTAACAAACAGGCATGTGAACAGACAAATCACAAACACAGCTCTCGATGTTGCAAGAGCTTTATCAAAAAGAAGGCTATTAAAAGGAAGCGATATCATAGAAATGCCTGTCGGTTCACACAAAACAAATGAATCGTAAATACGCTCTCTTCTGACACCGGCTATGCCTCCTGCATTCAGGGTGTCCAAGCCCCCAGAGCTTGTGCTGCTTCCTAGGATGAGATAAGCTGGGCAGCCCTTTCTGCAATAGAAATTACTTTTCAATTTTCCCCCGGGGAAGCCCACCCACAAACACACACAGACCCATTTGCAAAGTATACCCTCAGAGTTAGGCATATACATAATCAAAACTGGAAAAGCTAGAACTTGTGTATGCTTTTTTCTCAGAAGGACTCAGGGGACCACTAGAAGAATATCTTAGTCAAGGCAGTATCATTATTTTAGCACACAGAAAGCCTTCTGACGTGCCCTCATGCTATTCAGCAGTCGTATTACGGAACAGATGAACCCGTTTTACCAGGAGAGGAGGGGACTAGATACACCCAGAGAGAAGTTACATAGCTACACTTTCTCATTAAAAGACACAATTCAACACTTCCATGGCTGTGTAAAGCCTTCACCACCTGTTTAACACTGCTTAATACAGGTGACGTTTCTGCCTGCTTCGCTAAGTGGTAGCTAGGCGATAGCATCAGATAGAGAACAGCACACCGCTTCTAACGCTGGCTCACTACGAACAAAAGTTGGGGTGAACACTTACCCTTGCCCAATTTTTTCGTATCTGGTGTATTTTTTCTTGGGATCTCCTATGCTCACAATAGTGCCTAAACAAAAAAAACCCAGAAAAAGTCAACCCTGCTGTCTCCCTTTAGTAGGGCTGGCCTGGCCAAGATACCCCGAAGAGTAGCAAAGACTGATGCATGAACAGCCAAAGCTTCCCGCCTCAGTTCCAGTTACAAATGGCCCAACTTCAGACAATCATTACACTAGGTTATACTCTTAATGAGGCAGATCGTGCTATTTCCCCTTGTATCTCAATTCTTCTGTGTAGCAAAACCCGGTATGAGGTTATGACAGAGCCATTAGCTTAGTCTAGTCCAGAAACCGGTCAGTCCTCAACTTACGCACAGGAATATTCATATAGCGAAAAATTGTCTTCAACATGATTATGGAACAAGCAACAGAAGAAACTATTTTGTTTTACAAAATACACAGATCACATTATCACAACTGAACTTCTGTTCTACAATTATATTTTTTTTTACCCAATAGGGCTCAGAAGCATATAAATTGGTAAAACGTTTGAATGCAGCACTCTCAGCTACTGTCTGACACAAAACCACTCAAGCACAGCATTCACACAGCCCTTACACAAAAATAAGGCTGAGGGCAGAAACTTAATATTCCCCTCCTGGTCCTAAAGCCTTTGTTTATCTGAAATAAAAAACACCTACGTAGTTTTTCCATGATCTCTTCATCTGACATTTTGGTCTTCTTTTTCTGCTTATCACCTGATTTTGCCGCGCTGTCAACAGAAGTGTCACTGGCTGGTGCAGGGATGGGGTCGATTACAGACCGTGTATAAATCTGCGAAGAGAGACCATTTACCTGAGCATTTTCTTTGCAATCAATCATTGACCTTCAGCTGAAAACAAATCACAGTTCTTCAAAGACCTCTAAGCACCATTTTACATAATGGCTGGCGGCAGAAATCAGACCTGAGACACATTAAGGTCCAGTAAGTCAAGATGCTGGCAACCTTACTGATCTCTGAAAGAAAGACCCGGGCACCTCTTGAACAGAGTGGGTGCTAGGAGTTGAACTCTAACTTCCACAGACAGACGTTTTGTGGGTTTTCTACCTGCCTATTCTTTATAACCCATGCTAATTAACAGAACAGAAATCACTATTCAATAATGAGATCAACTGCTACTAAGATCTAAAGGAAAAAGATTCATGCTTTGCCATGAAAAGAAGCATGAGACTCTCGGAAATTTCCCAGTTGCCCCCAATTTAGGGGATTTTCTTGGAGCTTTATTTAATTTCCTCCTGAGCTGTTCACAGACATACACAGCTACTCTAGAACTATCAGTCTGTAGATCCATCACGTTTTATATGTCTACATACCCAGAGTGGGCAATTATAAAGCATTATCACTTGACAAAGAAACACAATTCACAGTTGCAGTCCTGAAGCAAGAATAAGTGGGCAGCAGGGCAGCAAAATATACACCTACCACAGTCAAAAGAATGAGCTGGAGCAAGTGTGGCCCCTGGGACATTATTAACAAGGTGCGTGGTTGAGGACAACGACACTAAAACTTAATGATACAACTTCTTAAGCATTTAACATTTTTCATGTAATGCTGATGACTTTGTGAGCAAAATAAGCTTTCACAACTTAAATTTGAATTGTTTTGGGGTTAGGTGGTGTATCTGGTGAGGCTACCGCACCGCAATGAAATAAAATAAAGCAAAGCAAATACACTACACTTGTACCTCCATACTGTGCAAAGTAACAGAAACTAGTTTTTTAGGACCAAAAAGCCTCTTCCTTGCATGCTGGGTTGAAAGATAAGCATAACTGGATACCTTCAGCACAAGCTGACAAACAAATCAGCATTAACTTCAGGATTTCTGATCCTACCAATATCCAGAAATTAGGCATTTTCTTACCAAACTCAAATAAAACACAGAACTTTTCCCTAAAAACTTACAAACAGCTCATTTCACAAATACAACACTTTGCTAGCAAACAGAAGTAGAAAAAGTTCTGCAATACTGAGAAATGCAGGTCTGCATTGTAAATTTTATAGCTGCTCACCGATTTTGTGTGATCTGGCCGTGGAGCAATAACAGGAGGAGGAGCTTCTTCATCATCCTCATCATCATCTGCCACAGCTGTTGATGGTTCTGAACCTTTGGCATTGGTCTACATTTTTGCCAAAGTTAAAAAAAATAAATGAACAAACAAAATTGTCTCCCCCACCCTGTTAAAGACTTGCTTTTTTTTTTCCCCCCCACATGAAGATAAAAGAACTCTTACAGATGTCAAAAGAAAAAGATAGGTTGAGTGGTTTAAGTGCCCTATTATATTTTATTACGAGACTCAAATACTATTGCTCCAGTGAAATACGCTTTGTTGACCCCCCCGATTTATGTTTTTATTCCACACACCAAAAAAAAAAATCTCATTTTGTTTTATACTGCAAGATTCAGTATGTAACAAATACAGAACACCTGAACACGTATGAGCCTAAGAAGATACAAAGAATAGTAAACACACTCACCGTTGGTGTTCCTGAAGGGAAACCATCTTTTTCTAAATAGGAAAAATAGCAGAATACATAAAATCATCAGAAAAATAATAAGAAGTGAACTTTACAGAGTAAAGAACACAGACCACTTTGGAGATTATTTTTTTTTCATCTCTCAGAAAGCAAAATTTCATGGTCACAAATGCAAGAAAGCAGTATCGCACTGTAAGACCATGCAGAAGGAAGCTGCAAGTTCCCGAAATCCTCCCCTCAGGGTAGGCAAACCCACTCGTTCCCCAACTTGCTCTTCACCCACACACCGTTTTCCAAATGAGCACCGCTCGTCACCTCACTTATCTCTTCTGTCTGACTGAGATGTGAAATTGGGAACAAGTAGGTAATCCTGTTCCCTCATTGGTATCTTGAATCAAGGATGAGGCTATTACAAAGCCTTAATACTAAGCTATTTTCAGAAAGAATTTGGAAGAAAACTAGGTAAAGCTGCATCTGTTTGTAGGACAGCCCTGCCACCCCATAGCTCCCAATCTAGGAGCCACAATTCATTTTGTATCTTCAATGTCACCACGTGGTGACATCAAGTTCACAGATAGCTGTTTCAGCCACAGACAGGAGGAGCAAGGTCTCCAGCACAAAACCAATTAATCACAGTCTCAGAGCCCCAGCTTCATAAACACAGCCCGTTAAAGTTAATTTTGGCTGCTATTTTGAATTATCCAGTTCCATTTCTTCCCCTCAACCACTTAAAACAGGAAATAAACTGGCCAGTGTCAGTTTCCAGTAAGTTTTAAATCCATCTTCAAATATTTGTTCCCCACTGAAATGCTCTTTCAGCATTTGAACCTTATTTATTATTCTGAAGGAGAGGAAGACTGTGTTGCGAATACCCAACTCCTCTTCAGTATGTCTTGCGCACACTTGGATCTCACCTGGAGCAGAAAAACTCAGATACTTCTGTTTTGCTGTGTCTTTGGAGTCATAGAATTTCAGCACATCTAGTACCGCCTGGGGGTTTTTCTTCTGTTCTAGCTTCGTGATATTTGAGGTCTGAAGCAACCGAGCCCATTGTTCTGGCATTCCCTGAAAAAATAGGTTATCTTAAGCATCCTTCTAGTATTTTAAAGCTTTTTAAAAAGCAAAACAAACTGCTTTCCTCTATAAAATGCATAACACGCACAGCCTTAAACACATGAACAAGTAGGATAGGGTTTTAATGGGGAGCTCTGTGTCCATAGGTGACACGACACAAATCACAGTGCCAACACGACACCACCTCTTTCCATTGTATTAAGCCAGATGCGAGGAATGGGAATACAAAAGCGCTCAGCAGAACCAGCATTACCCACTAACGACAGTAAACTGAAGAGGGTTTCTCTGGGAAGGCTCTCCCAGGTGACAGAAAGCACCAGATCTGACATTTACACTGCCGGAGTAGGTACTAATGGGTCAGTCTCATTACTCTGTGTGCTGTACAAATATGCAGTAACGTTATTTCTTTGATAAAAACGAAGACTAACCCGTACTTTAGTCTAAAAAATGGCGATGGCTTCGCTGTAGCACTGACCCATGGCTGTTTTCTGAGCACCTCCGAGGCAGGTATACTTACAGTGAACTCTCCAGTAACAGCATCGAAGCCAACGTGGATGGTATGCTCAAAATCAGATGGTGGGGAGATCTCTGGCCGTTCCTTTTCCTTCTTCTTGCTTCCTGAAAAAGGCATTCAAAGATCTACTGAGCAAAGATTTAAAGTCCTATCGTCTCCCTTTAATATAATCAATCCAAGCGTTATAACAGCGAGGACAAATGCAACCATTATTCCATTTACTGGATGGAGGTGTTTACATACGCAGCCCGGCGATTTGATATTTTCAAATTGGTGTAGACTTCACGTAAGAATCTATGACTTGTTCCATTCAAATGATTTATATTATGGTAGCAAGCAAATAGGAGATTAAGAGCACCCAAGTGCAAGGAGCTCTGTTGAGCACGTAAAATCTAAACATATGAAATGTTTACAATGCAAAAAAGGACATTTTAATATGGGTTAAGAATAACACCGAAGACAACTTCAGTTCAACCTCAAGTTCACCCTAAAGATAGGTAAAAGTCAGTTGCCTCTCTGCTTCAATTCAAGGTAATTAATGCAAACTAGGACTTCCTGTGATGAAGATAAGTTTATAGCCTCAGAGCAATTACCTAATTTAAATTAAAAGAAAAAAAAAAAAAGACAGCATAATAAGTACCAGAAGCAGGAACAGATAATGAGAAGGACCATGTGCACAATCCAACCTAGATTCAATTAAATTTCTAAGATGTTTTGTAATGCCTGGGGCTTGGGTTTTTCAGTTATTTTTTCTGACAAGGAGAAAATAAATAAAAATGGAAGACAATTTGGAGGTAACTCTAAATAGAAAATACACCATTCTGTTCCCTTTACTCAGAAAAGGTTTGGAGTTAAGTTGGAAGGATTCAGGAACCCATCTTCTTGTTCTTGCAGAAAAGCCCGAGCCCTTCTTTCTCTCCCTGCCAGAGCAGAGGACTGTATTTGCCATTTGCTCCCCAGGCAGAAAAATGATGCTCAGGGCCTCACCTCGTGGCCCTCTGCGGAAAAGCGGGGGCCTGGCAGCGAGCTGTAGAGCGTGCCTAACCCGACACCAAGAAAATGGCACGCGTAATGCTGGGAGCGCCCGCGGGCTTGCAGAGCATGCAGCTGAATCAGCCACACTTCTTACAGCATGCACGAAGCCAGCAAGAACGCTGTAGTGCTCATAACCACAAAGGAAAGCAGCACGCCGTTTGCAATCTCACTTGATTACTATTTTATGTTTGTATGCAAAAAAAAAAAAAAACAAAAAAAAAAAGGTGGTTTGGGTTTTTTTGTTTTTAAATTCACCTTAAAAATAAAAATCACGTCGTTTCAGTCCAGAAAAAGAGCGGCTAAACCAGCACCCTCTTCGTTACTACACAGTGAAAAGTTACAGGACATGGGGCAAGCATAGATCGTACCGCTCAGAGCCAGAGAATCCGTCTGAAATCCCCTCACACTGGCGAGGGAGGAAGGACGGGGAGCCGAGGACAATACTCACAAACGAAAAGCCATGTGGGCTGCCTCCAGCTGAACAATGCAGTGGAAAGACACGGCTGTTATAAACAGGATATCTTTAATATGGCTGCACAGGTCAGAGCCAAAAAGCAGACGGACTGTCAAATGTTCTCGTTAACATCGTTCGGTCGCAGGACAGGAGAAACTTGCTTATGGGAAAACCTTTAAGGAAAGTACTGTTTCTTCCCAATCTCTTGCAGTTGTTTATGTGAAAGCAAGGGGGTTGGGGGGGGGGGGGGAAGTTATATTCCTGAGGTTATATTCCTCAGGAAGGTTACTGCTCGGGAGCACTTGACATCTAGGGAACAGGAGCTGGTGCTCAAACCCTCCAGCACGTCCTGCGCGCACAAACTCGCTCCTTCCAAAAATACACACACCTTAGTAGTAGGCTAGGCAAGGAGACTGAAAATCACTCCTCTGCCCACAGGAACAGCAGATCAGAGCAGCACTTCAACACCAGCAGCCAGCCCCAGTCAAGAGGCAAGTCCCGTGAGTCATGGGTTGGCAGGGCGCACTCGAGGCTCCGCGAACAGGGCCACTGTGAGGCCAGGCTGCTTTTCAACCTCTTGCTTACATTTGCAACATAGTTCCATATTTAAATGGGAATCCCTCTAATGATAAAGGGCAACGGTTGTGTCAAACCATGAGAGAATCGAAGATGCGGTCCCTCGGCCCCGCAGAGACAGCAGCACAGCCCCCCTGTTCCCAGGAGAGGGATTACGCAGGTCCTTCAGGAGGGTCCAGAGAATTGGAGAATTGCTCTGTCTGGTTAAGAAAGTGCCTCAAACAATTGGCCTCTTCCCCAAACGAAGCCACCAGCACTCAGCAAGGCATCACCCAAGGTACTTCATGCACCCTTCCTGCATCACAAACCCAGCCTCCAGCATCCCTCGCTCCCCGCCGGCATGCTCTGGCCAACCTCCCCACACAAAGCAAGAAACACAGATGCTTCTCAACAGCCCGACCGTAGCAGGTAGATGACTCCAGATTGGTAGGCTCTGAGTTATTGAGCCGCAGCTGAAACCACACCGAAATCTGCCCCGAGCCAGCCGTCAGGAGCACGTCACACGCACAATGCCAGGCCACGCCTCGCAGCACCTCCTTTAATAAGTTCTGCTCAAAGACAAACATTTTTTGGTTTAGGGGACTATTTTAAAGCTTTCCAAAAACATACGCGGGTTCATTTGACTTCAGAAGCCCAGCCAAGGAAATTCACAGCAATTAAGTACTTCAGTAAAAAGATGACTATCACTTCACTTATCCTGAACAATGGAACTAGGGGGGGAAAACCTCCATGGCGAGGTCATTAAATAATCCCCTCAAACTCTTTACGATTATTTCAGCGCTGAACTAGCTCAGACTTGGGGCAGGAACTCTAGGTTTGAGTCCCCCAAAGCTATCTCCGAAGCTAGAGAAACCTCCCAAGAGAGGAGCCGGGGTGCGGGGCAGAGCTGCGGCAACAGACACGATGAAGCTGGCCAGGAGGGGCCTTGCCAAATCACCCGGACAGAGATCTGCAGAACAAAGCCACACAATGTTATCCAGCAACAACTCTGTTCACAGTAGCTTGTACATCTCCTGGTAAGGCCTCCCTTCATTTTCTGAAAAGAAGAATTTACCGGTTTTGTAGTAATTTGTTAACTTTGGCACTGGCTGGAAAAATTTTTCCCGTGAAAAAACTTCTACCCCAGGTTGACAGACTTTTTGCATATATTTTATACAAATATATTTTAAAAATTCAAGCAGGAAGTTAATATTTCTGCAAAGCTTCCCATCAGCAGAATTTAAATATATATATATATTTAAACGGGCATTTCTGGTGAGGGTGCACCTCAGCCATGCTAACGCACAAAACAACTAACATCTGACTATTGTTTGAGTGCCAGAAAGTCCCTGTGTCCATTTATATTCTGCTTACATTTGACAGCCCATTTTGCAGTCCTGAGGGCCAAAAACTTCTTTCCATTTCCATGTTTACATTATCCTTGCTGCAGGTCAACCAATGACAATTTTTTTCCAAATTAAAAAAAGACGACTTGCAGACAGTTTCTTTAAGCCAGATAATTCAATTACCATTTCTCCTAACCACATTATCTTGCTATGCAGTAAAATCCTCTGCTTTTTTTCAGAAGGACATTACTTTAAATACTTTTTAACATCTAGAAAAGATAAACCAACACCATTTTCTCCAAAGCTTACTTTTCTTGGGAGAAATTATTTCTTCCCTTTTTAGTCTGCATCACTAAACATCAGTAGGGATACAGACACATGCTAAATATGAAGATCGATTTCCATAAATTTGGTATTGACAGAGTGGTCTGAATAAGCTTAAGTAACGGGACTCCAACGCAATTTCAGATGAGCCGATACAGCTTTAGACAAGTCTTCAACCACCTCCGCAGCCATGTCGGCAACGAACCAACCCACCATCAAGATGGAAAGAGGAAACGTCCAAGGAGAAGTAAAGGCACTGTAAAACGTCACAAAGCTCTCCAGCTGCCCTGCGCCCGCTTGCATTCATAATTCGTTTCACAACGAGTCTTACACAGCATTACTAATCCACAGCGAGGAAAATCTTCCTTCGTGTGGGGTTTATGTTCAATTTCGTTATATCCCTGTCTGCAAAAAAGGGCCACAAGTGCTCCAATGATAATAACGGCAACGACAAGTGCCATCCCAGCTCCTAAACCATTCTCCTAGTCTGAAGATGGACAGGTTTGATCCTTCCACCAGATTTTCTTGCAGCACTCGCCATGACAATTTCAGGGCATTTCCTCCCATAACCAACCATATAATGGTAGTACACCAGTTGCTACACTATTGAAGGGCTAAGCTAGAGCCTACCCCAGACACATGGCACTACACCAAGTTGGCAGCACCCAAATTTGCCACCTTCACCAGCCTCAAAGGCCTGGAGTCTCTCTCTTGGTGTGCTGTCACCAACCTGCAGTAGCTTCTCACATTCTCTTTAAGGCTCTTACCCACGCTCAAAAAAAAAAGACCACCACTGCTATTGCTGTAATCCAGCCACGGACAGTTATTTCACAATAAGTGACCTTGTGAAATAACTATTCTGCTTCCAAAAGCTACACTGGCCAAATCTTTCCATCCTCCAAAAAGGAAAACACACCCAACCATTCAGAGCAGAAACTCTGCCAGATTGTGGAAAGCCAGATCTTCCAAATACAGGGAAGCCTGACTCCAGTGTTTGTCTCCAGGGTGAGGCATGGCTGCAGAGGGACGGCTCAACACAGTGGAGCAAGAGTAAAAACCAGCCCTGGGGAAAAGACTTAGCCAAGCAAATAAATAACTGGAGGAGCAAAGTCTCTTGAAACAGTCAAACCTGTGTCGGCATGACTGAACCAGTCCTGCCCAGCACATCAGCAACCAGGCGCAGGGAGCCAAGAGCAGAACTAGAAGACATGAAGAGCAGCAGCAGGGTCTTCCCCTTGTGTATCTTTAATATTAATCACAAAAACGCTACCTGGAAGGGATTAATAAAAAGCAGAGCAGTTTCAGGTCAGGCTTATAAGCCCCTGCATGGTTTTACCGTACTAGATGTTACAAGATACTTCTGTCTATGCACAATTTTGTTGTACATAGATACAGACATCCTGGAGAACCAGGATCAGGGCTCCAGTGCCGTACATACATTCATCACACAGAAAAGAGGACAGAAACAAAGCACAAATAAAGTCTAGTTTCATTACAGCTATTTTTTTCTGAGAAATAATCCTTGTTTACAGCAAACCAGATTTTTCCCCCACTAGTAATTAATCCTAACAGTGCAATTACACAGAGAGAAGGACTTAATTTTTCTCAATTCTCCTTCATGCACATTGCACCCTCCCACTATTTCTTTACTGCCTTTTTTTGTCCTTAAGCTGCTGCATAAGTGGTCATCAACATGAAGTAACTTCCAAAACAGCTGGATGCTGGTCTAAACTAGAAATCTGCTTTTAGTGTAGCAAAATGGTAAGTAATACGATACCAAGGAATTACAAACATTTATTAGGGTTGTTTGGAAATGCATTAAATTGGGCAGCAAACATGAGAAGCAGTAGGTGGTGGTTTTCCTCAGTGAGCTGTTTAATTTTTCTTACTTCGCATTTCATCTTTGAACATCCCAGTGCAAAAAGAAAGAACATCCTAGCTCATTGAACACAAGTACCCAACTTCAAACACCTTCTCCAGTCCCTTACAGTTGGACAGGCTGAACTCAAATGTCTAAAGCGCTACCAAAACTTAGAAGAAGAGTAAAGGAATAGAAGGAGTAACCTTGGAAAATAGAGGCATCTCACCTTTTTCAGTGCTAGAGAATATGGAGATGATTTTATTCCTAGGTTTTCTCTCTTCTGGTACGGAGGGCAAGGGTTTCAAGCTGTGGTTGGCAGACAACTGGTCTTTGCCCCCTGCACTGAAGATAGCACTGCTCATCCGGACGGGAGGAGCTGGTGGCTTGTCTTCCAGTTCTCCGTTGTCAGACATGATTCTCAACAGCTAGTAAAAGCACTGTAATAGAAATATTTGTTTTAACATAGGGAGAGAGCATAAAAGACATAAATGTAGGATTTGTTATGTTGACCAACAGGGAACAGAGGTGCGAATTCACCTCTGAGGAACTCGGCAAGCCAGCACGCTGGCAGACACTGATGTCTCCGCCAAAGGAAGCGGATCCCTTCCTCCTCCCACTTCTGGGCCACCCATTCACTTGTGCCAGCAGCAGCAATTGTGGGATGGAGTGAGAAACTGTTCCAGTGATGAAGCTAACCCAGTCAAAAAGAACAGTCGGTTATAACGTGGACCAATTCCCAGATCTGGTTCATTATCTGTTCACACAAAGGTTGCGTACGTGAAAGGCGTAATACAGGGCATAAGTACGCCATCTTTTAGAGGCAGCTTTAGCCCAAAGAGCTTCGTGCTCTAGAATCAAACATCTTTAAAAGCTTTACATGTTTTCTTTCTTGTCGTTCCTCAGACGAGATCTTAGGGAGAGAAGAACAGCTTATGTTTAGAGGTCGTACTTCAACACACTGTCCACATTAAGTAGTGTTGAGAATATCTCTACCCGCATTATGCAGTCTACTTTAAAGACCATGGGGACTAAGATCCACTGGATGCCTTCCACTTCTGAATAAGGACTTGCATTACTTTACCACTTTGTGCCACACTTTCTCCATTTGTAAAATGAGTATTAACTATCACCACAATCCTCTCTGAGCCCTTAACAAAAACATGAGAGACATGATGAACAAATAGCTGCTAAAGCTAAAAACACAGCACAGCAAAGCATCTACATGACATGTTCCACATGCAAGAAAATCTGCACTGGCCTTTCCTCACTTCCCATAATATCCTGGAGATTTTTCTCTGATCACCAAGGGACAGGCAGTTACAGAGTAAATAGCGCAAAGATAGATTTACAGAAATGACCTCTCAGCAGTTGAGTAACAAATATGCCCCTCATTCCTCCATATGCTCAAATGACAAGCTAGCCCTTTGGAAGAGGAGTCAACACATCTCCTCTGTGTTGGTGTCCTCCTCCTCCTCTCATGACAGTTTGGGAAACAAACAGCCTACCACTGTCAGCTGGCTGCCCATCACAGTCCCAAAGCACAACTCAGTCCCAGCCACACCACCGAAGCAATCATTACCAGTGCCATTCAAAAGAGTCAGGGTAAGACAGCGCAAGCCACTCTAAATTATCACACCTTATTTCCAAAGTATAAATATCGTGCTGGACGACATCTCTGTACAACACTCGCATCTTGGACAACATGGTCTTAGCGGAAGAACTAAAAACAGTCCGACTGCCATTCCCTGTCGTTGAACTCGGTGAATACTGCCAGATCCTGATGAAGAAAAACAAAGCAGGCTAGCAGCCTGAAGTCACACAGGTCAAGAGCATACTGGTTTGTGTCATGAAGCTCAAGAGAGATTAAAATGAAGTATCACCATAAATCCCCAGGAAAGCATATAATTTCTGTACAAATACCTTCATAGGCATAAGCAGCACCAAGCAAAGTTATGGCAGTGCAAGTGAAAACTGGACATGTGTTGGTTGCTCCATCTACTTACAGACTGATGGGGAACAGCAGTCAAAGCTGTGCATGCAGCACCCACCTAGACAAACCTGCCCTGGATACCTTTGCCCGATGGCAGAGCGATAAATAGACCTGCAACACTTGGAACACGTCTGCAGCGATGCGGTTGTGAATCAGACCGCGATTCCCATCCTCCAAATGTCTTCCAGATTCACACACTGATTGCTCTTTCAGCTGTTGCAAGTTATCTGCAGGATCTTCTATGTTTTCCAGTACCTAAACTGCAATATGGGGAAAAAATTAAGAATCCTGCAATCTAACAGCAGGTTGGTCTGAGCTGCCTACCCACAGGGATTTTAATTCCGAATGCTGCCCTAACAATACATATTGTTTGCACAAAGTGCGTGCCACCGATTTGAGACATACAAATTCCTGGTCTGAACCACCAAACCAGACCTAGGGTATTCAAGAGTCCTGTTGAAGTTGGGCTTGGAGTGATGGCAGTACAAAGGACCATACTCCATTTCCCTTCTGCTAATTAAATCTCAGAAAAAGAGTAGGATATAAGGTCCTTAGCTATGCAAATGGGAATAGACATTTAAAAGAAAGCACTCCTCCTTTTGAACAAAGAAATGCAATCAGACGCCTAAATAAATCATAGCAGGTAAAGAAGCATACCACATAACTTTAACACCAAATTTATATATGTGAAGAAAGCAACATCATGAGTAGCCTTTGGTATTTTTCTAAAGTGAACCTTGTTATTTCCTCCATTTGTGCAGTTCTTTGAACTGCCTGATATTAGCAAGAGCGGGATGTAAGGATAAACAGCTAACCTGCATCTGAAACTGGACAAGAACAGACCTGGCCCTCCAAGCCCATACTAATTCCCCGCACGCTCCCTTGGAGAACTCAGTCACTGAATTAACAACGCTATAACATGGTATTCAGGCTGCATATTTTAAAATATTTACTTTTGTTTACATATTTTTAAAGAAATTTCTTGCTACAGTAAAAATTCTCCATTTTCAGTGACACAAGCAGCGCAAGTCAGCTCATCGCATATTCAGTACTACAGCTTCTTGATTTGAAACACCTTACTCCTTAGCGCCTTCCACGCTCAAGAGCAGAAAAAATGTTAAGCAACAAGTTGGAAGCAAGTATATGGAAATCCAAAACTCATCTATTCCAGAAGAAAATAAGGCGCTCCAAGAAGCTGGCATAACAGTGTCTGTGCAGAAGCCTCAGAGCTGCAGTTCTGATCAGTGTTTCATGTTCAAAGTGTTCAGAAATATCCTTGACTTTGCCCGAAGGAGAGCCCGGAGCTCTACACAAGGAGGCAAGCTGCGGGGCTGGCAGAGCAGACCTGAGTGGCAGAAAGAGCTTGGGCATCGTCTTCATAGAATGATAGACTCATAGAATCACTTTGGTTGGAAAAGACCTTTAAGATCATTGAGTCCAACCGTTAACCTAGCACTGCCATCCCACCACTAAACCATGTCCCTAAGCACCTCATCTATCCTTCTTTTAAATACCTCCAGGGATGAGGACTCTACCACCTCCCTGGGCAGCCCATTCCAGAGCCTGACAACCCTCTCAGTGAAGAAGTTTTTCCTAATGTCTAGCCTAAACCTGCCCTGGTGCAGCTTCAAAACATTCCCCCTTGTCCTATTGTCTGTTACCAGGGAGAAGAGACCGACCCCCACCTCGCTACAGCCTCCTTTCAGGTAGTTGTAGAGGGCGATCAGGTCTCCCCTCAGCCTCCTCTTCTCCAGACTAAATAACCCCAGTTCCCTCAGCCATTCACAGAATCACAGAATCACAGAAATGCAAGGGTTGGAAGGGACCTCGGAAGATCATCTAGTCCAACCCCCCTGCTAAAGCAGGCTCTCCTAGAGCATGCTAGACAGGACTTCGTCCAGGCGGGCTTTGAATATCTCCAGAGAAGGAGACTCCACAACCCCCCTGGGCAGCCTGTTCCAGTGCTCAGTCACCCTTAGAGTAAAGAAGTTCTTCCTCATATTCAACTGAAACCTCTTATGTTTCAGTTTGCACCCGTTGCCCCTAGTCCTGTCACTGGACACCACTGTAAACAGGCTCCTTCCGTCCTCTTGACTTCCTCGTATGACTTGTGCTCCAGACCCCTCACCAGCTTGGTTGCTCTCCTCTGGACATGTTCCAGCAATGCAATGTCTTTCTTGTAGTGAGGGGCCCAAAACTGAACACAGTATTCGAGGTGCGGCCTCACCAGCACCGAGTACAGGGGCATGATCACTTCCCTACTCCTGCTGGTCACACTATTTCTGATACAAGCCAGGATGCCATTGGCCTTCTTGGCCACCCAGGAACACTGCTGGCTCATATTCAGCCACCTGTCAACCAGTACCCCCAGGTCTTTTTCCACCAGGCAGCTTTCCAGCCACTCTTCCCCAAGCCTGTAGCGCTGCATGGGGTTGTTGTGACCAAAGTGCAGGACCTGGCACTTGGCCTTATTGAACCTCATACAGTTGGCCTCGGCCCATCAATCCAGCCTGTCCAGGTCCCTCTGCAGAGCCCTCCTCCCCTCAAGCAGATCAACACTCCTACCCAGTTTGGTGTCATCTGCAAATTTACTGAGGGCACACTCAATCCCCTCATCCAGGTCATTGATAAAGATATTAAACAAGACTGGCCCTAGAACTGAGCCCTGGGGGACACCGCTTGTGACCGGCTGCCAACTGGATTTAGCTCCATTCACCATGACTCTCTGGGCTCGGCCATCCAGCCAGTTTTTAACCCAGAGAAGAGTATATCCATCTAGGCCATGAACTGCCAGCTTCTCCAGGAGAATGCTATGGGAGACTGTGTCGAAGGCTTTGCTGAAGTCCAGGTATACAACATCCACAGCCTTTCCCTCCCTTCCCACCAGAAGGACTGGCTCCATCATTGAGAGTCAACAAAATCCTTCCAGCTCGTTAAATCCATGGTTTAGTAAAACCTCAGCTTTTAGGAAAAACTTAAGAGATGTGATTTATTTAATAACACGTAGTAGTATAATTTTGGGGCAGCTGTTTCAGAGACCGTTGTTAAAATAATCTGCTAGATCCAAAGCCATTTTGCATAAAGCACCATTTCAATGCTTTGAATTCAGAGTTTAAAGACATTATGACAGCTCCACCCACAACAGGTCGCTTCAGGAAACCGAAGCCTGATCCTTCAGTCATCATTGGAAGTTAAAAATCAATCATTTTGTTAAGGTTCAAATCGAAAGAGCCAGTCTCCTGCCAGCTGAGTGCAGAAGAAATGAGCAGTTCCCCTCTCCTTTATCCTTACTCTGGCTTCATTATGCAGGGAAAGTTTCCACAGCATCAGGAAGTACTTTTGAAATTGCTGAGGAGGTTTGGCATTATGGGCAATGACTGGAGGCAGGATTAAAGAAAAAAAAAAAAGGGAGTGCAAATACACCCTGAAGCTCCTTTTCTGCTCTCTTACTCCCCCAAAGAGGAAAAGGAGCCTTCTCATTTCACGGCAGCTAGGCGTAATCACTCTTGCACCATCACCCACGCGGCTGCCTTGCTGAATCATGGCTTGTGCAGGGAATTGCAAGGGCCAGGGGAATTTTCATTTTTTCCAGTGCCTGCCAGGAGCCTGTATACTGGCAAAGGGGATGTCAGGTCCGTATTTCTCTGACAGAATCAGACAAGATAATTAAAGGTGGGGGCTTTTTTTTAGCTTGGTTGAAAGACATTTACTGAAATGGTTAAGCTAAGTTTGAGCAACCTCGTAAAAGTATGCTAAATCTGGAAGGAAGAGGATAGAAGCAGCAAACGTAATATATGGAAGGGGATGTAATCAGGGAAAGGGATTCACTTTCATCTTTGCCGGTGAAGATAACAGTAATAACAACCCATTCAAGCACATTGGCAACGCCCCTGTGATCACCAGTCGCACTACATTTAATTGCAAGAACTAGAAAGTGATGGAATGAACCACAGATGCAAGCTGTGAAGCTGCAAACAATACTTAACTACAGACTTCAGACAGATTCATTCCCACCACAGGACAGTGCTGCAACCCGCTACACTCACAAAAAAGGCACAAGAAGAGCTAAAAGCTTTTCCCCCAACACTTCTGCTGCTTACTCCACCAAATATACTCACAGGTACCGGTGCTGGTGACCACAAGGCTCTGATTCTCAGTCCTTGTCTCCAGGGTATGACACTACTCCCAATAGCTGTCCCCTCCTTTTGATAAAGGTTTCTTGCCCTCCACCAGGGCAGCAAAAATGGCAGTACTTTTTTTTTTTTTATCCTCAGCAGCCTCAGACACCATCGTAATGTGAACTGCGGCTGCTGAAGAGCAAATGCGCTCTCTCCTCTGCTGCGGAGCCAGCAGCAAGTGGCCAGCCAGGGTCTGTGCTGTCCTAAATCACTCACCACCAACAGTGGGAGACATGAAGCCAGGTTCCTCAGAAGCACAACTCCTCCCTTTCCACCTTCGCCCAGTGAGGCTGAGGCAAGAAAAGCACGGGGAAGCTCCTTATGTAGCTTAACCCATCCTCTTCCTCCCAGCCCCTAAAGAGACCTGCAGTGACCAATTCACACGTGCGTTCGGAGTTTCATTTTTACAACGATGTTGCAGGAGTCAGTTCTGCTGCTCACTAGCTTTCTTCCTTTTTGGGAAGAGAAGGGCCCGATAACCTATGGCATACCCAGGTTGCAGAAGAGAGACAGCGGTTCCTGCCACTGCCACTGGTGGGAAAACACCCAGAGACATAACCCTGAGTGAGTAAAAGCTGGAAAGTAAAGTGAGAATTGGGTGGCGTTTTCAGAAAGCTGATGAACACATACTGCTGCAGCACATGAGTCTGAATGCTCTGGCTTCGACTTGTGGTTTTTTTGCTTCTCCCCCTGCCTTTAATTCCCCCTGGTGTGAGCATAAAGCGGGGCTGTTTCCTGAAGAACTTCCTACGTACAGTTCTTGTGCCGGTCCTGGCTCCCTCCGCCTCCCTCGTGATCGGTATTGAGGCTGACACACACTCCTGTCCCGGCCAAAGCGGTGTGCTCCACCATGGAGGCCCCCTCTCTGCCACGGGGCTGCTATTTAGCTCCACTGACTTCTAAAAAAGGACGAACATTTTTCCTCTCAAACTTGTTTGCAGAATGACTAAAGGGAAATAAAATGAAATCGAAGACAGGCATTTTCCTATCTGCTATAGCGCACAGCCACATTTTTCCTGGGGCACTTGGACTCGAGCAGATGAAATTTTAAATATGCGTTATGTTTGCATACACATCAGCCTTAAAGTGTAATACTGCAAGGCCCTGAGCAGGGGTAGGATGATGGTGCTGTGCGTCAAGTGAAACAGCTGGTGTAGAAAGTTCTCATGCTGTAATGAGTTGAATTTATCTTCTTAAGATGTTCAAATTAACATATTTGAGGAGTCTAGGCTGCATCTGTATTTCACTGCCTGGGATTTGATGCAAAAGTAAATTGGAGTACCTCTTGGGAAAAAAAAAAAAAAAAAAAAAAGAGAAACAAACCACACACATCAAGCTCAGTGCTGTTTGGTAACATGCACATAAATTCCTACTCCTGGCACACAATGTCCTGGCTTTACGCTGCCACTTAAGCAACAGATCTGCAAGGAGCCAGAACTAAATCAGTGAAATAAATCACATCCTCTGTACGTACATAACCTGACAGGAAGCTCACAGAGCTGAAAACTGAGCGTAATTCTGTTTACTGCAGGTAAAAATTATTCAACTCATTTACTATTGGCAATGGAACACAGAAGGAGCAATACAAACATCAAACTCAAGGCTCTTTTGCAGGGCTGACCAAAAAGCAGAAGTAACGGATTTCAGGCTAACGCTACGTTAAGAAACATAACCACTTTGCTTTTGAAATCATAATCCTTGATGTGCCACTACAGCTGCAGGACCTTATTTGGGACACCACCTGAACTGCTGCAAGGAGAACTGCAGAACACTGGGGTCACAGACACAGACAGCAGGCACGGTGCTTGAAAGTCATGCAGCAAAACCCTTTGCTCTCCGACCAAAGGAATGGAAGGAAGAAAGAAAAAACAGAGACCAGATCAGAAGTGAAAAAAGCCCTGGCAGTAAGCAGGTTTCCCTGTCCCTGCTCTAGCAGAGGGCACAAGGGTTGAGAAAAGCAAGTTATCCTTACAGCAATCTGCACGGCAGTGGCTGTCATTTGCTGCCTTCCTGTAGAGCCTTATAGGGTACTGCTGGCAACATCCGTCACGCACAAAGAGCGGCGTCCAGGACAGCCAGGTCCAGAGTAGAGGAAAGCAGCAAAATAGACATCTTGCAACCAAATCTCCAAGGCAGAAGATCTCAAGCAGAAAAAAAAAAAAAAAACACACAGAGTAATGAAAGATAATACAATAAAAGAGCTAGCGCATGATGCTCCTAGGAGAGACGGGTGTAAGGCAGCAGGTTTAAGGTAGTCACGTCCCACTCTCGGTGTATATTATAAAAATCCTTGTTGAAAACGTCTGGGCACTCATTCCCAATACATTGACCCCAAGCCTCCAGTGGTTTTGGCAGCTGGCTTATCCTCAGCCTCCCCAAACCACCACCTTTTAGTACCTGGAAAAACACCTTAGTGGAGGAGAGGAGACTTGACACTTCGTTATTCTGGAAAAGAGGGCCAAGAGAGATACACCCTGTGCTGTTTTTAAGTGGAGATCGGAGGCCTGCTCATTTAATCAGATATTCCATTTTCTTGGACCAAACAGATTTCAGAGTACAAAAGCAGAATGAAATGTCTGCATGGGTATTTTTCTTTCCCCCTTTCTCTACCCACCTCCCCAACCGCCTTTTTTTTTTTTTTAAAGGCTCCTGTTGAGCAATAGATTTCCTGTGATTAGCTCATTTCGTACTGATTATAGCTCACTTCCTCCCAGGGATTAGCTGAAAGCAGCTTTCTGACAAGTTTTTATTCAGATGGTGCTACCTAGCCACAGCTTGCTTCCTGCCCCATCTCTTAACATGATGTTGGTTCAGCAGCTCATCGATTTTAAATTATTTCACCGCTGCAGAAAAAAGGCACAAAACCAGCAAATCACCAAGTGTCTTCTCCACGAAAAGCAAACCAAATCTTTTTGGATGTTTTGCTTTCCAACTCAAAGCATTTGGATCCATGAGATTTATTTAATCAAGATCCAAAAAGGAGTTTTCTGGGACAGTATGAGACTACCTTCAGAGACTGAAGATGCCGATCTCTTCATTTCAACTCAGAAAAGTTGTGCAAAAGGAATGGCAGTTGCAGACAAAGGATTACTTTCTCGCAGACTTGGCAAAGGCAGCCTCAGATCTTCTGCCTGCCAAAAGAGGACTTGTGCAAAAGCAAGAACAAGAGTAACCTTGATCATGGCCGGGAAGAGCCCGCAGGATAATCTGTTCCACCTACGGTTATTAAAAACACGTGCGGATGCTCTAATGCAACACATGTCTCTCAAAGCCTTCCCAACTCAAAAAAGGCAGGCACCAATCTCCATGGGACTTGTTGAAACACCTCTTTCCAGTTTTAGGGGGTCTCAAGATAAAAGTATTTGGTCAATGCCAAGCCACACACCTGTGAAAGCCAACAGTTATTTTTACTTAGGAAACCAGACTAACCTGAGATACTCCAAGCAAGCAATGGTCTCCCTAATTTACAAGCACAGACAAGCAAGATACCCCATTAGAATCACAGAATCATTTAGGTTGGAAAAGACCTTTAAGATCATCAAGCCCAACTGTTAAACGACGGAGTTGAGAAAACAGCTAAAAAGCAGCAAAAAACCATCCGAGCCTCTCAAACATCAATTTTGCACTAAGATTTATGCAAAGACACGCATTAACCAAAGCAACTGCTTGGCAAGGCTGACCCACTAATGGAGGCAATAAATGGCCAGCGTCTTTTTTGCAAAATTAACAGCCGCAAGCACCGTTTGCCTCCTTCAACCAGCAAGGCTACAACCATGAAGTTTATCAGCAGGGCCTTGCTATCTTCCCTTTGCCGCTACATGCGACAGAGGCAGCACGTAATACTCCTGCTCTAACGACGGTAGAGGGGAACCTCAGTCTCTTGCAAAATCAGACTGGATGACACATATACCCAGATAAATTCTTTCCATTTTGTCTTTTTCCAACTCCTCAATTTCCTTATGATTTTTGCCGAGTCACACGAACAGAAGGGAAAGCACAGCACAGGGAAAAACAACTGCTGTTTAATTGCCAAGTGAAGAGAGTGGGGGGGAAAAAAGAAGAAAAAAAAGCACGGTTGAACAGAAGAAAAATAAAAAAAGCAGAAAGGAAACTCTTTTTTGTTCAGAAGAACAAATAGCCTCTCTACAACTATAATGAGATGCACTTTCTGCGAAAGAAAGATGACAAATATCCTATTCATGGGGGATTTGAAAGGGTTACTAAGACTTCCTAAAGAAAGATATTCTTCAAACCCACTGCCAAAGTACATTACAACCTAAAGCAATTCAGCTATTTACTCCTTAAGGCACTTAGCAGATGTGCAAAGTCTTGCACCGAAAACGAGCAACTGGTCAGCAAAAAATGTCTTTTCGAAATAAAACCAGATCCCAGTCTTCTAACAAGCAACCAGGGGTAGACATTGCCTTCTCATCCTTCTTAACCTTGGTCAGGACAAATTTTTCTCCCCAGATGTTTGACTTTTTGGATTGGGGAGGGGGTATAATTTCTTAATTATCAGTTATGTTTTCTGATTGAAAAAAAGATATCAGGGAAAAATCAGAAGAGGAACAGACTAGAGACAAGATGTGCAAGAGACCTGGTAAAAGCCCATTAGCGCATAGAAAATTTAAGCAAATTAATGATAGTTGACTTCACCATATTCTGCAGCCACCTGCGAGTCTTGTGATACATCTCCACTTTCTCCCTTTAACCCATGCATAGCAATCAACTCCCACCTGAATCGTCATTTCTGCTTCGTAAAATAAATTTGGCACTATTGACCTGCGGTGGCATGTTTTGCCACCAGGGAGCTAGAAACCTCTTCTCTGCTTTATCACCTCCAAAACAGCTCAAACACCAGAGGCAACGGTATCAGACGGGCTTCAGAAGTGACTTCCCAACTGCCTTTATTTCCCATTTCCCCTGAGCTTGGCAGGAAAACTCACTCAGTGAAGCTATGACATTGTTGATGACAGCAGCGCACAGAAATGAGCCAGAGGGCTGAGCCAACGGCCACGGATGCCCATTCCCACCTTGCTCTGGGAGGCAGCCCTTGCAGGTCCGCAGAGCATGATGGAGGAGGAATTAAATCAAGAGTGATTGATTTCCACCCTCTGCCGCAGGGCTGGGTAGTTACCGCCTACCAGCTGAATTCAGGCCACACTTCATTTTATCCAGCCCACAGCCACAGTTTTCCTTCAACGAACCATTGTGCAATGCTGCATAATGATAACGTGTGCTCAGAGGTGTTTGAAAAAGCCAATTCAACCCTCAAGAGGGAAATGACTTACCCCTGCTCTACCTACTTAAAAACCTGAGTCAACTAAAGACAGACAGGACAGCCTGCAGCGTGCACATCACATGCGAATCCGTGATTGAAGGGGCTTGTGCTTACTCATATTTCACTAACTAGAAGACACTTTTCAGCCTTTATTTTCATGAGCTGAGGTTTTCTTAAAGATCAAAGGAGAGTGGGGGAAAGGGCATGTAGGGAAAGTTTACAAGAAAAAAAAAGAAAATTAAGCCTGCATCTCATCATTGAGATTCTCTCTTAATTAAACCTGGCATTTACAGGCAGGGAGGGATCACACATTCCAGAGCAAAAGTTATTTGAATAAAGGGTACCCTGCACAAGGTAGCTACACAGCTCGGTGCACTTTTATATTCCTAACAGCATTCACGACTGTTTAACCTAGACAGGCCCCATTCAATAGAGCAATGAGACAGCTTTCAAAAATGCCCAGCTACTGGTGCTGTGCAGAGAGATCTCCAGTAATAGAAAATGAAGGCTTTTTTTTTAAACCTCTGGAAATATTACTGGGCAACGGCAAGACAAGGCCATGGCTTACCCATCCAAATTAGAAGTCCAGGGCTAACTGGAAAGAGAAGAGGAAACATGCAGTGTGTACCAGGATGGCAAAAAAAGAAGGAAGAGTCCAAGTTTAAGGGATCTGTCAGTCCCTCGTCACACTGGTAGAGCTGTCAAATGTCAGCTACGGAAAAAAGAAATAATAAGGGAAGAAATAATACGGGAAAAGAAGAGGGAAATAGCTCCCTCCAGAAGAATTATCTATCCTTTCCATATACGCTCAGGATAGAGGTTTCTTTCTCCCTAGCAGCTGGCCAAGGCTCACTTCAACTGCGGTTACCGCCAGCGGATAGCGGGAACTTAAGCTCAGCTCAACAGCCCCGGGGGCCAAACCCTCGACTCTGCTCGCAGCACTGTAAAACAAAATGCCACAATGGGAAATTCTGCCTCTTCCGAGTCGGTTTTCCAAGCCACAGTGCGAACCAGCGGACACCAGTACAACCCTGCTGCCCGGATGATCACAACCACTTGGAAAGGTTCACCAGTTTGCCAAAACCCCTGCGTGAACAGACCCAAGCCCCAAACGCTCACTCCTTCATACCCACACCGAACATAAATTCAGCCAGAAAGAGCAAAGTCCAGAAGAAATCAAATGCAGGATCTGTAAATACAAAGAGCACTTGAGCATGGCAACAGGTCTTTAAAGAAAAAAGGGTTTGTGGGTTTGGCTCGTGTGGACATAACTCATTTCCTAAGCATATTCTAGCAGCACCATACAGAAAACCAGAGATCATTTCTCCTGGGAGAATTATATTCCATTTGTGCCAAGGCAGACAAGTACAGTGACTTCTACAAACACTCAAGCTCCTACACGAGAATAGTTCACTGCAGCATCCCACTTTTGCACCAGACAAGCTCACTTGCCACTAGATGGGAAAATTATTTTTGGCTAGTATGCACAAACCATACAAGCCTTAAGCCCTCTTAGAAACACACACAGCTTCTAGGTTTCCCTGTCACCAGAAAAGCCTGCAAACATAAACCAGTGCAGTCACGCCCAAGGCTGCAGATAGCACTGCTGCCACTAATGCTTTTGCCAAGGTCCAGCTCTCTCGCCCCTAACCAGGGTTTTGCCCACACCAGCAAAACGGGTAATGCCCCCCACCACCACCACAGCCAGACTGCTTTTGGTAAGAGGAAAAGTACAAAGCAGTGTTTAGTGCTGCAGTTACCTGAAGGAAAACTGGGAACAACGGCAAACTAGTTGCCCTGCAAAGAAATTAGCAACAGCCAGCCGTGGATCTTGATGGGGAAGCAGGGCATCCTATGAGTTTGGAAGCCAGGCTGTCAATTTATTAAAACAAAAAAGATCAATGAGAAAACAACATGTGCAGGAAGGGTCACCCCAATATTTCTCTACCAACAGCAGCTCAGGACTGTAGGGCAGCATCAGATCTTAGGAAAATACTCCCGAGAGCTCGGCGACGAAACCTCGCTAACACGACTTCTGCCCGCAGCTGGTTTGCACAAGGGTTTCCAGACTGTCACGTTCAGGGAGAACTTCGGTACACTGCTCAAGTTTAAAGTTTTACAGACTTTAAACCAAGAAACAAGTGATTAACCTATTTTTTCCTGGCATATTTAACTCTACAAGGAGAGGTAAAGATATCTAGATGGGGCACACAACCAAATCCTGCAGCCGTTGCACAACATCACAGGCAATCCCTTCCCCGTTATTTCACACAGCGATGAACGGTACAAAAAGCACAAACTGCAGCTGTCACAACTCAAATCGAGACGAATTGCTAAGACCTCTACGCACATCAGATTTTGGACGTGAAGACCTGCGTTCATCCACAGTAACACAGCGAACTGTAATACCTAGAATGCGGGGAAAAGCGAGCACGGAAAACGGGCTCTGTAAATCACTCGCCCGCACTCCCGCTCCAGGACTCTTTCTGTGTCCCCATCCTGTTTTGCCTTGCATGCTGCTGTAGGTTTTCTACTTTAAAATTCCTTGCATGCATACAAGCAACATATTCATGTACAGTTTAATGCAGAAATTCCCTGAAATTTGGGAAAATGTTCTTGTATGTCTTTCAGGGAGCCAAAGCACTTGTTTGGGAACGGGAAAGAACAATTTGTATTCAAAGAACCGGCTGCCAGACTGAGTTTTAAAACTGATTTTTGTCATTTTTCTAAGTCATTCCTCGTAAAACTACTTCTCTTGCTCTTCTTACTCATAGACAGGTTTTTATCTAAAATGCTGAAGAAAGGAAACCACACCAACTAGAACTGGTACCCAAGCTACAAATCAAAATATATTGAAAAAAAAAATCAGCCAAAAAAGCTTGAAGTTGTACCGTAATTCAAAACCAACACATCTTTATTCCTCATATGCTGATGTAGAAACATCAGACAACGATAGGAACCAGTAAGTTGGGGGAAAAAATAAAAATATAAAAAACCCAACCTCTCCTGTGTACTATTACTACTACATATGCTTCTTACCATTCACAAATCAAATGTGTGATAAGAATATCCTAAATCCTGTAAATATACATATACTTATGTAAATGTACAATGGTTTAAACACCAGTTGTGAGTGATCAAACAAATTTATCAAATTTTAAACTAAAACAGGGTAGCTTTAGACTGGATCTAAGGAAGAAATTCTTTACAATGAGGGTGGTGAAACACTGGCATGGGTTGCCCAGAGAGGTGGTGGAGGCCCCATCCCTGGAAACGTTCAAGGCCAGGTTGGACGGGGCTCTGAGCAACCTGATCTGGTTAAAGGTGTCCCTGCTCCCTGCAGGGGGGTTGGACTGGGTGACCTGTAGGGGTCCCTTCCAACCCAAAGCATTCTGTGATCCTATGATTTTCGAAGTGATGTAACACATCCTACCATTTTACGTTAGCACACTTCACAGAAGTTACTATTTTATCCCTGCTTTGCTGATGGAGAATTAGACACAAATGATCTCCAGCCACCTATGACTGTTTATATAGGATGCCACAGCACCAGGACCACAAAAATTGATTTTACAGCTCAAGAATAAAATACTTTTTTAAAAAATAAAAATGAAAAATGAAGAACAGTATTACCAACTGAATGGACAAAAGGACCATGAAAATTACACCACCACAGGATAACCAGCACCCTGTGAAGCAGGAGAGCTTCCGAAGGAAGCTATCAAGCTAGAATAATATTTAAACAGTTGACAAAACATAATACTGAACTTAGAAAGCTGCAAAAGACTTTAAAAACCTACTTATTGTACAAATTATGACAGGAGTTTAACGCTGAAGCACATGCAAGAGAGCAAACATTGTGTGAAAGGTCTCTATTGCTGGTGACAGGTTGTCTTTGGGCATCTGTCAGGTTGCTTAACGATTTACACAAGATGTTAAGCAACTGTAAATGTGATCCTCTTGAACTTATTATCCGAAGTGTTTCCTAAGGATGTGTTATACTACTAGTATTTCAGTTTATCACAGCCAAGCTGTAAGGCCTGGGCTGTCTAGGCAAGGATGCTGTAGCATGGGAGAAGTTTAAACTTGAGCAGCCCTTCCAGCTCCACATATCATAACTATGTACCTATTCAATAAAAAATGAGTGAAATTCTTATGGGCAGCAGGGTAAGATTTCAGTGAAATATTACACACCAAGAGTAAAGCTTCAGAAAATGCATTCTTGTGAGGCTCAGGCATTTACGTACGAAAAGGATGCAGTTCTCAAACCTAGTTCTACCTTACTATATTGCCCCCAACAACAGTTGCACAATTGTAAAGCAGCTGAAGACGTCTGCGAGGATGAGACTGAGCTCACATAAAACAGACCTCAAAGACTAAAATCTACAGTCTACAAAACACAAAAACTCATCCATGAAATGGATGCTGCCTTCCACGAGGCCCTCACATAGGCACATACCACCCCAACAAAAAATTAAAGCTACTTACTCTAATAGAAATAAGAGATACCTCACTTGTCTGAGGGGCTCTAATTCCATTGCAAGGGATATGATGATAATACTCTATGAAAAAAAACAGCAGACATCGCTCATGCTGTGCCTTCAACCCAAGAACTGAAGACTTGCGTTATAGCATTACCTTAATCTTCAGCACTAGCTGAGCCCTAAACCACAGGAAGATGAGGGATGTATCAGGGAGGCATCGCTCCATGATTCACTACCTCCTTCATTTGGAGGTACCACAACACCAGGGTACTGCAGACAGCAGCTGAAGCAAGTCCTGGGCCACATCCCAGCTCCAAAAAGCCATCTAAGAGAGTTCTTATGCCGAAGCCAATATCCATCAAGAAGAGACTGCAGTCAGTACCTTGGGGGAGACACATCGACGGCCTGACCCAGCACAACAATTTTATGCCTTCCAAGCCTTCCTCTTTTTAATTTACAATACCACTAGCTGCTACCAGTGAGTCTGAACATGTGAACGAGGGCATAAAACATTTTTGTTGCAACAAATGAGTGTGGAAGACTTAAAAATTCTGTGATTGTGAAAATTCAATTTCTTAAAAAAAAAAATTCTCCTCTCATAAAATGTATTGTAACTATGGAAAAAGTTAACCCTAATATAATACCTTTAGAAGTGGCCAACTTTCCAAGAGCTTGTCATCTAAGGGAAAATTCTCTCAGGTCCTTTCAATTCTGTCAAGAAAACAGGAAGCAAATTTCAGTAAGCCATTTCGATAGAGTAAAATAAAGATAAAGATCTCTATTAAACTTGGCAACAAAGAGAGAGCCTACAAAATATCAGCCCGAGCAGCCACTTGCCACCCATCTATCGCCGCGTTGCTCACTGGAAAATGGCCCATCGTCCACCATTGACCCGGTATGTAGGAGCACATAGGCAGCATGCGTGAAGCCAACAAGAAAGCACTGATGATACCCATACCTCGTTTAGAAAATTAAAAACATAAACAAGAGAAAGGGGCAATTAAGACCCCAAATGTTGAGGATTACTGACAAGTTATTTGACAAAATGACAAAACCTTTAAGGATTAGGAAGAGAAAGCTGTTTCAGCAGCGTAGGAAACACAATTGCTCTCGTTAATCAGCGTGACATGGAACATCTACTTTCAATCTTGACCAAGATCCTTGAAACAAAGAGATTTCTCCAGTTCAGATGCAGTTTTAAATTTTGAAAGTTGGCACCTCACTCCGGCCTGCAGGCTTTGGAAGGGCCAAGTGAAGTACAACCACCACCGGTCACTTAGCCAAGTAAGACCTGGTAGAAAAGTAATGCCAAAGACTAACTTCCAAAGATCTTCAATACCTGGACAAGGAGGATCCCCAACGGGTCATGCTTGAAACGTTACAGGATAAAAAGCCAGTGCCAACCATGCATCTGACAAGGAATGGAAAAAATTCTTTTCAGTCCTGTTAGTGTTGATGCAAATTTTGTTTTGCTGGAGTTACAAAATCATCGCTACCATGAATTAAACCAAATTAAAAAATCATTTAATCATGGTATTTTCGCTTATCCTTCCTTCTTTTAGTTTATTACCCAGCCCTTCTTCTTAATTATTTTTTTTTAAGACACTAAAACTTAATTATGTTAGATGCTCCAAGCTCTAGTAATATTGCTGTGGATGTGCTAGAGTACAGGTTTACCAGGTGTCTTAACTTCTTCCATGAGTAATACTCAATCCAGTTTTACCAAGCGTGAGTACGTTTGCTTGTGCTGCAAGAGACTGTAAGACCTCGCAGCGTACACAGAACAAGCCAAGGAGAATGAGAATTGTGCCTCTCAGAAGTTAAATATTTTACAATGGAATAATTACTAATAAATAAGAAAATAAAAGACATCACAACCACACACTAAAACACACAGCCCTGCTTGTGAAGAAAGCATCCAAATCAGCTGTACTGAACTATTCTGAATTTTTATTTTCCATTTCCAACGGCTACCTGGAAAAATAACCTATATCTAAAAATCTCAACACTGATCCCTTCTAAAAAAAAAAAAAAACCAAACCAAACCAGAAACCAAACCAGTACTACACCACATATATAAAATCCTTGCAAATAGGTCTAGAAAGGCTGGATAGAAAAAGCAGCATTCACAGAAGTCATGAGTCACCAGCACTGCCGACACATACTTTGGTTACTGCGGAACAGTCCTCATCCCACTGCTCTGTCGTACACTTTGCAACACACCAGAAACAAAAATCAGGAGGAGGTACTTGCATGGATTTCCTGACTGCGGCAGTCAAGGCCCCTCTTTACCACAAAGCATGACTTCGTGAGCTTGGACGTTAGTATCAAAGACCCTCAGCATGTCAGATTAAAATTAACTGTTCTTGTTGCTAAATAGCTTTGAAAATCCTGGACTTCACTTGCACCGTGGAGTGGAAAAAGCGAGGAGACAAGCAGAAAAGACTTTACTAACTATTTCACACTTGGTGATAACATCCCAACTCTGAAAATCAAACCTTTCACATCATTCATTTTTGTAATAGTGACAGCTAGCATTTCACACACTGAAAAAAAAAAAAAAGGCCTCTTTCAAAGTAATAAATCATTTAACAACACTAGAAGCCTATCTTCTATGCCACATAAAATGTTGCTAGTATTTTGTGATGATCTCTACAAATAAACACCCATCTGTGCATTTGGCGTTTGACCTGAAGTAACATCCCCAAAAGCTCAGAAACCCCATCCAGGTGGGGTTTGAATATCTCCAGAGGAGACTCCGCAGCCCCCCTGGGCAGCCTGTGCCAGGGCTTGGTCACCCTCCAAATCAAGAAGTTCTTCCTCACATTCAACTGGAACCTCTCATGCTTCAGTTTGTGCCCATTGCCCCTTGTTCTGGCACTGGTCACCACTGAGAAGAGTCTGGCTCTGTCCTCGTGACACCCACCCTTTGGATACTTGTACATGTTGATGAGATCCCCTCTCAGCCTTCTCTTCTCCAGGCTAAACAAGCCCAGCTCCCTCAGCCTTTCCTCACAGGAGAGATGCTCCAGTCCCGCCATCATCTTTGTAGCTCTCCTCTGGACTCTCTCCAGTAGCTCCTCATCCTTCTTGAACCGTGAAGCCCAGAACTGGACACAGTACTCGGACACAGTACTGGCCACAGATCATGGCACACTCGGGGATGCCACAGCACTAGCTCGTCGGAGCAGGTAGGAACAGCTCTTTTGGGGCCAGGGGAGAGCAAGACCCTCTCCTTTCCCCTCCAACCCAAAGAGCTGTTTCTCATACTTATCTAGGTGTAAAAATCAAGCAGCACCCTTACAGTCGTGTATTTCTGGTCTAAGTTAGTCGCAGCAGGTGGACTTAACGTCCTGGTAAAAACCTCAAGCACTCAGCTTGGTTAACACTAGTATAAAACATGAAGTATTTCATGAACTGCTATCAAGCTGTTGGCCCAAAGCAAGCAAACACAGTAACAGCCACCCAAGATCACGTAGGCAGTCAGCCAGGTTCAGAGTAAACTCAACTAAGATCCAAATGTTTTGAAGCTGCCCGAGCTAACCACTCTGTGTTCTGTATTCCCAAACTACGTGAGCTGCAAAGCTAAAATCGCGTCTTTTTATGCCACCGAGTAGCCGCTATCGAACTGGGAAGCATCTCTCTGCACGCTCACAGCACACCAACACGGCGGTGGGAAAACTGCCTTCACATGCGCGTTTAGAGCAACTTTTCCGTATGAATTGGCCAAAAAGAGCTACAGATGGGTAGCGGAAACTCTGTACGGATGCCTGCTCTCAGCCTTCAGCCCTTTCCCCTCCAGCACCTTCAGGGAGTATTTGCTGCTGGCATTTTAGGCAGCCTCCGGGCTGTTGGACTAATGTGACCTGCCCGTAGCAGGAGAGGGAGATCCTTTCTGTGACCTCCTAAATTCCAAAGAGGCCCTTTTCAGCAGCACCTGGAATTGGGTCAGAAATTATTTCTCCTCAATTCTGATCTCCTGAATCCTGGCAAAAAGGTCAAAAATGTTTAATTCCTTGTCCTATGAATTCCTGATTGGTCAAACAGTTTAAAACAGAAGTTCACAGACTCTTAACATTTCTTCTCCTTTTACCTTTTAAGTAATGTTTTAGAATTTCAAAAGCTGCTCACTTTAAAACATTAACAAAACTTACTAAATGATTTTTTTTTCACACCCTGAAGCAGATTATGCTTCAGCTTGCATGTTCTTTCCATTCAGCCCCTTCCAATGAGCTAGATCCACAAAAAACTGCCTCACCAGCTTCTGTCTGACCTCCGGATAAGTGAAGCCCGAAGACCCCTCTAAAAGAGGGTGGCCTTTTGCAGTAGACTGGCTCAGGGGAAAGATATTTTCATTTTCATTCCTCTACATTCTCACTTGATTGGAGACCTTTTCAAGAGGAAAGGGCCTTAACATTCAAAGGTGATTTTAAAAAGCATCTTCCAGAAACAGCCTTTTCTCTCTCTTGTCCAAGAGATACCTCTGTTAGTTAAAGCAGTTCTAGAACAATTATAAATGAAGAATAAATACAATTTAGAGCAGAAAGCATGACATTTGCTCCCAAAGCAAGCCCCACGTTATCAAACAAAATTCTAACTTCACTCGTTAAAGCAGCTATGGGAAAGCCTACGTATGCCGACAGCCACACACCCCTGTGGGTACACACGGAGTCAGGCATCCAGCACCTAAACAGGAAGCAGAAAACTTCAGAAAACAAAAGTAGAAGTTGAGCTGGAAAGGCTTTGTAGTGCATTTCCATCCTGCAGTACACCTGCCAGCTGCCCTCATTCTGGTTCACGTTATGGTAAATCCCTTTCTTAACATGGTACACCACTTTTAAACCACGCTCACCATTGCCCGATCACATTGGGTTCCTTCCTACGGCTGCTTTTCTTCGAAATGAAAGTATAGAATTAGAAAGAATTAAACCCATCTTATGAAAACAACTCCTTTAAAGATAGAAAACAATTTCTTTGAGAATGGGCGGAGAGAACAGCCCTGACCAGATTCAGATATAGTACGGTTGTTGGCAACAGGTAACCACACATCTTCCAGGACAACATCCAGTATTTCAGTAACAAACTGTTGAAGCACACAACTTTGGGCAAACCCATCCTTGCCAGAGCTACACCAACGCCAGTGCTGCGCTTAGCTTTTTTGGGAAACAACAACCTGACCTAGCTGTTATACAGAGCCCCCAATACTTCCTAGGAGTCTTAAAAACACTGTATTTCCCTAGTAAGGCGTGTTCATTAAAACAGTTCTAAGCACCAGTAGGTCATTAGCGGCTGAAGCGAAGATTTTTAAAAGCATGTGGAAATTTATAAGCGAAGGTTAGATACATCAATTTGAGAATTTCAAAATCCACTCGTCTTGCCTGATGAAAAAAGGAAGCCTCACCAATTTCTGAAGCATTTAAATACACCGTGACCTCGGCCTTTTGACAGCAGAAGGAATTCCTTCTGTGAATTCACAGATAGGGTGTCTGATCACCCAAAATTTATCTAAACAGCAAAACCGAAACTCCAATTGCTTTTAAGGCATGTTCCTAACGTTTACATCTCTACCTGCCTGATGGGTGAGACATCTTCAAAGCCTGATTAATGCCCGTTCCCAGCTGGGAAAACAGAAAGAACAATTGAGTTAAAAAACTGGCAAGTCAGATACAGAACTGGGCCCAAACCCAGTTTTTCCAGCTCTCTGTGACAGACACCATCCACTACATCAGTCAAAATACAAGCACTAAAGCATGTGTTTTCCAATGAAAGCAAGGCACAACTTTATGTGAAATCAGGCTTCGAGATCTCATAAGCCTTGAGTGGTGAAGTAAGCTCAATCTACACCTCGCGGCCCAGGCCCCAGGTAGGTAGGTCACTGGGAGACCTCGCATTCTCACCCAAAAACATCCCCTACCTCTTACCACCTGCAGCTAAACCCAAATAAGAGCCTTCTGAAAATCTTACAAGATAGCAACCTCAAGACACCCTAATTCCAAACAGCAAAGCACAAGAAGAATCCTTAGGCCTTCAGGGAACGCTGTGGTGTTTCCTTGGCTAAAAGACATTAGCCACATCGTCCCACCTTCCAAACCGGTGCCTTTCCCATGGATTTCTTGCTCTTTCACACCAGATGAGTACCCTGGACTCCAATTCCCCACCTACAGGCTACCGTTCCCTGGCACGAGCACAGCTGCCCTCACACCACATCAAAGTACAGAGCTTCCCCTCTTGCTGGCACACGCTCGGGCATCCCTTGCCCTACAGCCCCGCTCTGCCCCAAGGCTGGAGAAAACGCTGATTTTTGCCTAACAGAAAGTCCTGCAAACCCTGAAAGCTCACAGGAGATGCAGTCTCCTCCACGGTGCTCCCCCAGTCAAATTGACCTTGCCGAGAGGCAAAATGAGTACAGGACCAGCCGAGCGCTGCATTAGGAGGCCTGTATCGTTTCTGAGAGTCAACCTGGGAGCTCAGCCCAGCACCCAAGCAGTTGGAGCAATACGTTATCTTTAGCAGCCCTGCATGTCCCAGGGCAAGCGGTCACCTCAGCGTTTGCAAGGTTAAACTCAAACGACAAGGGACGTTCAGTTACTGTTACTACCACAGCAGGTAGAGAAACCTCTCCAAGGCAACGTTGTGCAATTACAAAGCACTCTAAAAGTTTTGGGCCAGATAGTCACACGTGATTTAGATTTAGGAAGGAGGTGCCTCCTCGGAAAAGGAAAAATCGAGCTTGCTGCAGCCTTCCTGAATCTCTCTCCTGGCCCAAGAGAGTGCCTCTGCTTTGACGAGAGCAGAGCAGAACTGATCACAGCAACTACGTTTCTAAAAAAGAAGGGAAAGCTCCACAACCGCCTTCTTTTGGCAACTTGGCTGCCTTTTCCCAACTGCCAGCAGAACTACAATTCATTAGGATGCATGCTACTACATGGTGCCTGGCTGCTGAAGACTTCTCCTTCCCCTTGCTCTTCCCACCGCCATGCCTCCACTACCTTCTCCTCTGGGAAGCTTGGCCGACACAGCTCACTTTAAAAGCTTTCTGCCCGCGTCCCTGTTTCCAACTGCAGGACTCGCATCTCTGCTGGTGTTATCACTGGGCCCAGCCATCTAGAACAGCCTCTCTGTAACTAGGGGTTGTTTTCAGAACAAATAGCTTTTTCTTTGTTGTGGCTGCCGCACAGACACGTCAATAAATGTGCGTGTTGTAAGAACCAAGAATATACTGGCACAAAACTCGCAGGGAAGCTCTCAGAGGCCTCCTAATGCAGAAGACAGATAAAAGGAAAAAGAAAAAAAACCAAACCCAAGAGTGATGAAAGAACTCCGAAGCAGAAGTATCTCTTATTAATAAAGCACATAGACCTAGATTTGGATCCCTATGGCTTCTCATACCGTCACAAGAACAAAATCTGCAGCATCAATGCCCTTCACACATAGTCTAAAGTTATATAGAAACCAAAGGTGCTTGAAGAGTTTACTCTGTTAAACACACCCGAAAGGCTGACTTAAACAATGCCAGCGCACACAAGTTTTTCAAAGGATACACTTTAAAATAAGCACAAGATGAGACCTGCCATACATGGGCAAAGCATTCGCCCATCCACTCCAGCGTCCACCCCAGAGAGGGAACGCGAGCAGGTACCTCCGGAAGGAAACTCCCCCCGGCTGGCCAAACATCCAAGCTGTAACTCGGTACAACTTCCACCCTGGTAAATCAGCCTCCGGCAAGCTGCCGCGCAGCGGCTCAGAGAGCACACGCCTTGGATGCACCAAAACGCGTCACACCATGTCAAAAAGTGCAAGATACATAGACAGGGGTGTTATTCCCCATCTAAGTGACCCAACACTGTCGTTTTAACAACTACACCTGCACAAAGACAAGTCAAATTCCACACACAACTTAGAGTCTAACTCAGACCTTCTGTGTTGTCTTTCTCAAGCATTTTTGTTCTGGCCTCAAGAACTGAAACATCCAACCACTGAACTTTAGAGTAAGGCTTTTCCTTCCTCTAAAATGTTACTCAGTAAATTATTTAAGTGCTCCTATTATCTTGAAGATTCTACTCAAAAAGTCATAAACACAAAGGCTTGGCATTTTTACCCTTCTACATTGCTTCTATTTCAGTCCATTAGTCTGCAAAAATGAAATGACTAATTCATCAGTCCTCTGGTAACCTAAAACTGGAACAGCTCATTTGGTTACACAGGCGTATTTCTTAAGCTGCCTCCACAATATCTCTGTGAGTGAAATTATCTCCATCTCCTAAACGAAGAAACTGAATCACAAAGTAGCTAGTCCCTGGGTTTTTAGGGAGGTACCACTCCAGGGCTTACTGTGAGGACACTCTGTACTGTAAAGTAGATCCTAGACTTTCCCAAGAGCGGGCCCACTTTTTCACATATAAAAAACACACACACAAAAAAAAAAAAAATAAAAAAAAAGAGAAAGAAATAAAAAGAGAAAACCCCCCCCACCATACGCCTTGTTTGAATTGCACCTAACATTGCTGTTATTGCAAGACCTCCAAAGTAATGTTTATTGGAATGCTGCAATACCTAGGCTCTCTCCACTCACTGTAAGGCAGCACGTGAACCAGTTTATTTGGGCTACAGGCAAAGTGCAATGTTACTCCTTGAAAGCCAGCTGATGAACTCTCCGCTCCCAAACCAACCTTTGGGCAGTTGCTTGCACGTACCAGGCTAAACCCAACTTTATTCTCCCTGCTCCCCGAACAGCTTGCCGTTAAACAGCTAAACCATCCTGCGGGGCTTTGACAGAATAAAGATGAAAGGCGGCAAGAAAAATAAAGCAGAGAAGGCAGGGAGGAGAAAAACCAAGCAGGTGAGGTGCACAGAGCAACGGGTTTTAACCAGCGCAGAAAGACGCGGGCTGATGGCAACGCAGGCACCGCGGGGGCTGCAAAGGGAAGCGGTGGGTGCGTGGAACAACCTGCCGCTGCCCCTGGCGGGCAGGGCTCCGCGCTCCGCTTCTCTATTTAAAGATATTTTTTCCATAAGGAGTTAGAACAGCAATACCCACAGCGATGTTCACACACACGCACGCCAGATTAATGAGGTTTTAACTAATTTCCCAAGATTAAGAGATTCCTTCCCCCCCACCACCCCAGGCGACCGTGTCCCCCCGGAGGTGGAGGGGTCCGGGGGGCGGAGGGGCCGAGGCAGGGCCCACTGAGGCCCGCAGGAAGCCGGGGCCGAGCTCCAGCCCCGCACCGCCGCCCTCCTGAAACCGGACGAAGCGAGGCGCCCTCGGCCCGGCCAACCCTTGGGTGCCCGACGCCGCGGGGATCAGCGGGCCCGCGTTGCCGGAAGCGCCGTCAAGGGGGGGAGCCGCCGCCCGGAGCTCGCCCGCAGGCCCGGCGGACTCCACAAAGGCGCGACCGGCAGGCGGGAGCGGACTCACCGGGGGGTGAGGGGGGGAACGGAGGGGCTGAGCGGGGCGCGGCCGCCACACGGCGCCTCTGCGATGGCGGCGGCGGCGAGACCCACCGAGGCGGCGGCGGCAGAAGCCGGAGGGGGAAGCGGAACCGCCGCGCGTGGCCACAGCCCGCGGGGGGCGGGGCGCCACCCACACGACTACAACTCCCGGCAGGCACCGCGCCCGCGCAGGAAGTGACGGCAGCTGCACGTGATGGGAGGCGCCGTTCGTCGCTCGCCTCGCTGAGAAGAAACCGGTACCGGCGGGACGGGGTAACTTCGGGGCGGGGAATCATCGTCCCTGAGGGCCGGGGAGGGCCCCGGCTGGGAGGGGAAGCAAGATAGACCTGGGGCAGCGTCCTCACGACGTCACTTGAGGGTGTTTTGCTTATTTTTTTTAATCTATCTTATTTTTTTTTCTAGGGCGGTGGGCTTTTGCCCCGGCAACTGGCTACAGAAAAAAGAGACAGAGGCAGACCGCTTCTACACCAACTCTTCACCCCTCACTTCCAGTTTATAGCATTTAAATTGGAGATTATTTACTCAACGCTTTGTTTTGTGAGGAAAACAGATTTGGCACAACACGGGGGGCTTCATTCTGTCTTTTGGTGTCTCCTCAAGGTCCATCCTGGCTCGCTGAGGTAAACCTTCCACCTGCCCTGCGGCTTGGACCTTCGCCTCCTCTGTCAGTTCAGCCTTAAAGCAATATCCGATTTTATTTTGAGAAGGATGTGCATCAGGCAGCTCCTCTTCATAAAGCTCTTGGGGGGGGCGGGGGGGAAAGCAGCAGGCTTCCACTAAGTCCTCAAACCTCCACGCAGGTCCAGGGACAAAAAGCACAAATCAGATTTTCCAGCTTCTCTTGCTTTCAGCCAACTCTTGCCATCTTCTCTCTCTCCACAGAATTACCGCAGAGTGAATGGTCACAGAAAACTTATCCCTTGCTGTATTTCAGCCCTGTTCTTCCAAAGTGACCCTGCTGTAGCTGCCGGTGCTCTGATCCACTTCCTACTGTGGGCAAGGCCATCATCTTCACTTCTCTTTGCCTATTGCTTTGTCACTCTCCCACTCGACTCTGTCTTTCATCCTCCCAGGATCAAGCTTTTCCTAGTTCTGTTCTGCGTCTATGTCTCAAGAAACCACAGATTTCTGAACTTCATGCTTCCCTCAGCTCTACTTCCCTTCCCTGTAAGGTAACCTTACTGCTTCAGACTTGTAACCATAAACCCACTCAGCTCCTGCTCCAAACTGTTTTCAGAATCCTTACCCCCCCCTCCTGTTCTGTCCTCCCTCCGCAGGCACATCTCTTTCAACAAATTAGGAGGGTTTTGGTTTGATTGTTTTGGGGTTTTTTTGTTACACCCATTCATTTGTGATGCAGAACATCATAGCTTCTGACACAGCCTTTAACATCCCGCCCCTCCCTTTTCTTTCATTGCTCAGATTCGGCCCTTAAACACATTAATGATGGATATGTTTGTATCTGACCCTCATGTCTATGCTCTCTTGCTAAGAACTCCTAGCTGCCTCATTTCTGTCTCCAAAGCTGCCAGAATTTTTCCACAGGGAAACAACTACCTTACCACTCATCCTCCCTATCTGCCAGTGATCCCTGTAGGGCCAGCACGCCTGCACAGTAGTTTCTGGTATGGGAGAGGTTTAACTGGCAAATACCTTCGTACTTAACACTACAATGGTTATTAGGCTCCTTTGCAGCTTTTAAAGAAAAACTTGTCTACTGTATTTATAATACATATGCTATGGATTTATGAACAGCAAATATTCACTATTTGCCAAACAGAAAACATCCACTGATAAGTTCTGCGATTTCTTTCATATTTTATATTAAGCAGAATCAGTACTGCTCAAATTCACCAGAAAAGCTTATCAGTGAGATCTTGATGAATTTTAGATACACTTAGTGAGTCACTTGCCAGCCAAACTGATAAGTGCACACTGAAACTGCTGTGAAGTCAACTGTCTGGTTAGCGCTGACAGTGCTAAACCCCCTCTGTAATTCAAGCCCCTCCTGCCTCAGTTTCTCCTACAGCATCTTACTGCTAACATGGGTTTCCATTCTCACACCCTTGCTTGCACAGATTTCCAAACCATCCATTCATATTTTGTCACTTGCAATAATTTTCCTCATTTGTCACAAGAAAATTACTGTTTCCTTTCACTAGGCTATAATACACAGGCCTCAGTTTTGGGGCCAGTTCTGTTTAACATCTCCATCAATGACCTGAGCGAGGGGATTGAGGGCACCCTCAGTCAGTTTGCAGATGACACAGAGCTGGGCAGGAGCGTGGATCTGCTGGGGGGGGGGGAGGAGGGCTCTGCAGAGGGACCTGGCCAGGCTGGAGCCATGGGCCCAGGCCAATTGGGTGAGGTTCAACAAGGCCAAGGGCCAGGTCCTGCCCTGGGGTCACAACAACCCCACGCAACACTACAGGCATGGGGAAGAGGGGCTGGAAAGCTGCCCGGTGGAAAAGGACCTGGGGATGTTGGTCGACAGGCAGCTGGATATGAGCCAGCAGTGTGCCCAGGTGGCCAAGAGGGCCAGCATCATCCTGGCTTGTATCAGGACTGGTGTGGCCAGCAGGAGCAGGGCAGGGACCGTGACCCTGTCCTGGGCACTGGTGAGGCCACCCCTGGAATGCTGGGGTCAGGGTTGGGCCCCTGACTCCCAGAAGGACCTGGAGGGGCTGGAGCATGTCCAGAGAAGGGCAAGGAAGCTGGGGAGGGGTCTGGAGCCCAAGGCTGATGGGGAGCAGCTGGGGGAGCTGGGGGTGTTCAGCCTGGAGGAGTCTGAGGGGAGCCCTCATCGCTCCCTACAAGTGCCTGAGAGGAGGGGGGAGCCGGGGGGGTCGGTCTCTGCTCCCAGGGAATGGGCAATGGGACGAGGGGAAATGGCCTCAAGTTGTGCCAGGGCAGGTTTAGGTTGGACATTGGGAAAAATTCCTTCCCTGCAAGGGCTGTCAAGGACTGGAAGGGGCTGCCCAGGGAAGGGGTCGAGTCCTGGGGGTATTTAAAAGCTGTGCAGAGGAGGTGCTTAGGGCCAGGGTTTAGTGGTGGGATGGCAGGGTTAGGGGAATGGTTGGGCTTGGTGAGCTTAAAGGGCTTTTGCAACCTAAATGATTCTGTGATATCAGGCAGCTTGTTTTAGCTAAGGAATTCAACCTGTGATTTTTAACTGGTATTCTCTGATGTTTAAAAAAAAAAAAAAAAAAAAAAAAAGGGTGAGCTTTCAGGCGGTAAAAAACTGCCAGAGCTGAGTGGCAATCTCTTGCAACTCCAAGGGTCGGACAGCAACACAGAGTCACTTACCTGTGGTAAGAGCGAGCGAGAGCACGCAAGAACAAACTCAACTGTGGGAACGAAGAGCCCCACTCGGAGACAAGTGTTACAATACTGGTCCACAGCCCTGCTGCACTGATGCAGTTAAACAGGCCGCCAAATCTCTCTGTGATTGTTCTCTTTAACATCTCCCTTCCCCCAAGCAGATGCAGTGCATGACTCCACTGAGGTAGCGGATGAAGTACTGGCGCAGCCATCATCATTCAGCACAGTCAAGGGAGAACAAGAGCCCAGTGTCAGAGCGCTTGCCAACCTGTTGTGGGCGAAGTCATAAGACGAGCTCTCTGTTGAATTCCCGCAGAAGCAGAAGAAAGATGCCCAAGGGATCCTAAAGCTACAGCTGGACGGCGATGAAAGGCCGATTCTGCTGATGAGAATTCTTGGCTGCACACAGAGCCCTCAAAGGGAGGTCAGGATTTGAAAAACAGAATTTTCATTCATCCCCCTCACACATGCACTCCCCAAAATCACCTGTTTTTACTAACTTACCTCTCAGCTCATAGGGAATAAAATCCTATTTTCTCCACCAACAGTCCACAGGAGTTACCGTAAGCTCACAATGCCACCTACTGACAATTAGAAACAGCAGCCGAGCTCTTCTGTCAATCCAGGACCACTCAGGTTTTCCATTAAGTAACTTCCGCTCCACTTCCTTCTATTTATCAACTGTTCTGATGGCTAAATGCAAGTCTTCTAAATATTTGCTTCTAGTTAGTATCTTTTCCCCAGCTCTTGCCTTCCAAGGGTTACTCTTTCTGCTTCTGAAATAGGGTGAAATTTCTTTCAAATTTTCTTAACTCTTTCAACGCTGACTAATTAGACCAAGAGCAGTTAATCCCTCCCAGTTAACAGAATGGGAGAGATTATTTAAGATGCCTGCTGTCCCAGGTAAGCACAGGTGGTCTCTTCCCAAACTAACATGTAACCCATCTGGACAGTGTAAACAAGCTGAAAATTCAGAAACTTTAATGACAGATAATGCTTTCCATACCCTTAATAACCAATCCCTGAGTCAGCTGGTTTAAATTCAAGAAACACAAACACCCTTGTAAGAGGCAGCACTGTAGCCGAAGCAGGCTCTGGGCCAGGGGGAGGGAATTGGAACCGAGACTGTGGCAGTCATTCCAGCTTTTTGCAGTGTTATTCCTACCCTCCACCTGCTTTGTCCATTGACAATGCACCAAAACAGTCTTTTGTGTGTGAAAGGTGCTTGTAAGGATTAGGCCAAGGGGACTCTAACCAGTGTGGGACCCTCCCGCATTAGCAAGATATAAATAACAGTAGAGCAGGATTCATTTAAGAAGCTGATGTAACGTTCCATGAGTTTCGCTGGACGCAGGTCAGTCATTCCGTATTTCTTTATTCCAAGCAGGTCACTGGGGAGAAGTGTCCGTATTTGCATACGGCTGCAAGAATCAGACTGGAACAGAGCACCGTGGCAAGAAGAGTCACAGCACACACAAAGGGACTATGTTGCCTGAGCCCCACTGGAACCTGCAGAATCAATTCCTCGTTGGCCTACCAAGAAAAGTAAATGGATTACACGCATTTAACAAGATATTTCTTTTTGACTGCAACTCAGAGGATTAGTAACCAGACCGCTGTTTAACTTGCCCCTTACTAAGGCTTCTTCTGGGGTTCAAAATCAAAACCGAGGTGGGATGTAACCTCTGGGGTAAACCTTTTAGGGACAGGGTTTAGTGGTGGGATGGCAGTGTTAGGTTAACGGTTGGACTCTATGACCTTAAAGGTCTTTTCCAACCAAAACAATTCTATGATTCTTTGAATTTATATCAAACAGAGCTCCTGCAGCACAAAGCTCCATAAATTTATCTGCTGCCATTTTAAATGGTAGCCATTTATATCCTCTGTATCCGTGTTCTTACAATAGGCTTGGCCTTGAGGATATATATGTAATACAGCATGGGAGAGGGGAGCTCTCGAAATGAGCATTTCACAGATCACCGAGAAGCCAGTTTTCTCCGAGGCAAAGAACTATGTGCTTCCCCTGAGATGCAGGAAGCCCCAAAACATTTTTGGACAAGAGCTGCAGATATCCCAGACATCTGCAGGTATCTTAAATATAGGAAGGCATGCGTGTTACAAACCCAACAGATTTGTTATGAGACAAATTAAGTCTTATTTCTGAATCTCTATGCTACTGCAACCCTTTTGAGTATCAAAGGCAGTTGTTGAGCACCTTAAAGATCCAACTTACCTTGGTTTTGAACACAGAATAAAGAAACTTCATCTCTTCCTAGATACTTAGCTGATCAGATAACAAACAAACAAAAGTGGCCTTTTTTTAAGATGTTATTCTTTCAATCTTTGGTGGTTTACCCCTCCTTTAGTTAGATCATAAAGTAGTTTTCCACTTTGCTACTCCTCTGAAACACCTATGTTGTAAAGACCTTTCTTAATTTGACCAGTGCCAATTATATCCTAGAATTCCAAGTATTAAGGAAAAAAAAAAAAAAAAAAGGTCCACAAAGGACTAGAAGAGTGCAGAATGACTACAAGCACATCAGAAGGGCAGGATAACACCCTGGAACGGCTGGTTGGAAAGGAAGAAGGGAGCCTGCCTAAAGAGGAGGCACACAACTGTCTTTCACCAATTGGTTCCTATGCTATGGAAGTTGCTCATCACAGAAAAAAAGGCAGCAGTTGTTAAAAGAGAACAAAGAATTCCCACCAGGAATAAGAACTCACAGGTTTGTGCGTTATGCTGAACCACTGACAGGGACCGACATTTCCACCTGAACAGGGAGCTTCCACTTCAGCAGGCTTCTGACACTCTGCTGACAGGCGATCTACGGAAGACATTACTGCATCAGCAGGATCCAGATGGGATGAAACAATATGGCCTGCAAGACTTTTTCCAACTGAGGTATCTTTCCCCAATGACAGCAAGACACAATCTACTCCCCAAAAGCCAGTAGGTGACAGTGCTGACAGAAACGTGCCAGCTAAGCTGAACAAAGGGCTGCCCAGCACCACTTTTCATGAACTCTGCAACTCTTCCCTTCCTGATAGAGCAGGTACCCAAGGAAGACTCTCACCTGTGTGGTATCTTGGCCCTTCTGTCCTTAATGGGGCAAAGAATTCATCACTGGCCCATAGACCCCTCAGTTTTAGCCACATATTTGTAATTTCTCTTCCCCCAGAACCAAGAGGTCACTCTTCCATTTCTCCTTGTTGGCCTCCTGTTGGAACATGCAAGAACTCCCCTCCAGTACTTTAAATACTTTCATATTAATAATAAATATGTTTTCCTGCTCTTAAGTAGTAAACCTGGCAGAAAAATGGGAAGATTTCACACCCCTTTTTTTAATTGACCAGGCAGTCTTCCCTGCCCCTAAGATTATCCCAGAAAATCATTGCTCAAATAACGCGCAAGTGAAGATAAAGGAGCTGAGAATCATTAGCACATTCGACTTGGCAGCTAGCGAGAATGATTTTGTGAAACAAAATACAATTTGTAGCAAAAATGGAGGATTTCGTTGTTCATATACACCTTAAAATATTAATTGTCAGTGGATATTGGGTTCTCGTTTCACAGGAGTCTGAGACTCCAACCATTCTAACCTTCAGGCACACAGTTTTCTACATTCCCCATATATAGGGGGCAGGAAGCAAGTGTTGGAAACCACCAGAACACCTTCATTACTCAACATACGTGAATATTAAATGTGCCACGCATGACTTCAGCTGCCAAAAGAAACACTGTGAAGACGCGGTCTGAGCAGCTCACCAGGGCCTGTGACAGACGGACCAACTGCCAACACTTTCAGGCGAAAGAGCCCAAACAGCCCTCTACAGTACAAGGGTACAACGGCAGCAGCACAACACCAAGAAGTCTGCAGACAATTCATCTGCCTTTGGTCAGGCAGCAGCAGCATTCAAAGAGGAAGACAACATGGTCTTTATCAGGGCCACTCTCTTCCCCTCGCCGTCACACGACTACTGAGAGCTCCATCTCCAGAAGACAAATACAGAACCAGATTCCAAGCTCTGGATTATTCCTCTCTCCACACGTAATGAGAATCTCACCGTCACAGCAGCAGACCAGTACTTCTGGGCTCTTCAGAATGACCAACGCTTCCTCACTCTCCTCTGCCGGCCGGTGGTACCGCCCGTGCACAGGCAAGGCAGCTCTAAAACAGCGAGAACACCGAGGGTCGGGTTCCAAATAGAGGAGAACAAGAAGATCTGTGGCTAAGTACTCAGGAGCCTCCACATCAACAGCCTCAGGAATTAACACTGCCTGCACGTGGAGAAAGATGCAGATGTGGCTGCGATCAGAATCAACACAAGGGAGTGATGTGGAAAATAAAAAAATACATTAACTTCTTGTGCATGACCGGGATTTAAGAGGCCACTCTGCTGCGGTAACATAACGCAGCATCAGAAGGGAAAACTCTTGTCCTCATCCTATTGTCTAAGGCTGGGCCCAATTTCATGGTCAGGAGGATCAGGCTGGAAATTCTGTCCTGAAGCTGTTCCAAAGTAACTTTTCAAGTCCCCTTCCAATGAGTGATTCTTACATACGAAAAGTTAACGGTGTAACCACGCCTCTAGCCAAAGCGAAGCGACGTTAGCTTAATGATGCGTATAAGCAAGGCCACACCAGCACTCGCGAGCAGCCCAACAGCAGAAGTTGCCCAGAGTCTTTGCATCCCTATGTTTTAACTGAATTAAGCGCCCAGGAGATGCCCTTAAAGCCACAGCCTTAGCACACCTCTACCCAGAACGCAAAGCAAACCCTGGAAAGCAACGCACAAAGCTGTGATAACAACGGAGCTGTGAAGCTATTCAGTCCGAACGCGTGGCACGCCGCTTCCAGCCCACCACCACCAACTCCGTGGGGGTTTAACCTTCTGTCTTTTCAACTGGAATAGTTTGCACTGCAGCTGCTCACCTGGGGTGGAGCAGAGCTGCTGCAGCTCCCCAGCCTGCACACCCATGTGTAGAAATATCAGCAGCACACGACACAAAACACCCTGCACCAGGCAATGCTGATCAAGTTGAGACAGACCGAGATGTCAGGAAGGTGATGCTGCGCAGCATCTCCTTCCGGGAAAAGGAATTAACGACCTTGGTTCAACGAGCCCAATAACAACTAAAGATTAGTGCTTCCTGAGCACACATGTCCTTAAATACCAGCTGTCATAGCCTTGGGATCATTACCTTTGTTAAATTCTGCTGCTGCAGCGATGCCAGCTCGTCAGGATCCACATAGATTCCTGGTGGAAGACGAATCCTAGCTGCCACTGCACATCCTCGTGCCTCCTCCCCCACTGTGCTGAGTTCCACCTTCACCAGCAGGTCCCTGCAAACATGCAAGAGAGGCAAAACATTTATAGCTGAGCTTCCAAAGATGGCACAAACACTCCCCCCCTGCCTCCCCGAGAGACACAGAATCATTTGGGTTGGAAAAGCCCTTTAAGCTCATCAAGCACAACTGCTACCCTAACCCTGCCATTCCACCACTAAACCATGTCCCTAAGCACCTCATCTGCACAGCTTTTAAATACCCCCAGGGGTGGGGACTCAACCCCTGCCCTGGGAAGCCCCTTCCAGGGCTTGACAGCCCTTGCAGGGAAGGAATTTTTCCCAATGTCCAACCTAAACCTGCCCTGGCACAACTTGAGGCCATTTCTCCTCATCCCATTGCCTGTTCCCTGGGAGCAGAGACCGACCCCCCCCAGCTCCCCCCTCCTGTCAGGCACTTGTAGGGAGCGATTAAGGGCTCCCCTCAGACTCCTCTTCTCCAGGCTGAACACCCCCAGCTGCTCCCCATCAGCCTTGGGCTCCAGACCCCTCCCCAGCTTCCTTGCCCTTCTCTGGACACGCTCCAGCCCCTCCAGGTCCTTCTGGGAGTCAGGGGCCCAACCCTGACCCCAGCATTCCAGGGGTGGCCTCACCAGTGCCCAGGACAGGGTCACGGTCCCTGCCCTGCTCCTGCTGGCCACACCAGTCCTGATACAAGCCAGGATGATGCTGGACCTCTTGGCCACCTGGGCACACTGCTCTCATACTCTGAAACAGCTCTCACAGGCTGCACACGAGTTCAGAGAACAGTTCCCTGTCAAGCCATGCTTGACACCTCTCTGATTTGGGTGATGGGTAGCTCACCCTGACTCCACATCCATGGCCAAAATGAAGTTCCGCTTCTTTGTTAACTTCTCAGAACCACCAACGGCCTCTGCACAGCTCTTAGGAAAGGGGCCTCCCGTTGTTCCTCCGTTACAGCTCGTAACTGTTAATTATTTGATCATACCAATACCTTCCTAGTGCCTAGCCCTGGCTACAGATTACAGTTCAGGTTGCTGAGACTGCACTACAGAGAAGAAAAGCTTCTTCCCACATAAAATTAATTGGTGCGTTATTCTGATGCAGCGCTAGGGCAACAACTTACCTGTGGAAGCCCTCTTTCAGAAGCTCCTGGGTGACAGTGGCATCCTGACAAGCAGCCTGCACGTCTGAGAGAGCACAGAATGAAGGAGTGACGGTGTTTTCAGAACAGCACAAGTCATTATCACCCGGGCAGACAACAAGTGAGGTGGTACAGCCTATGAACACCTCACCTGCAAACCCTCTCACAGCAAAAGGGAAACGGTATTTCAGTTTAGTACAACCGACAGCCACTTTGGCAGTAGAACACCTACCTCCAGCAACCACAAAGGCTGAAATCACTCTTTTTTTTCCAGCTTTCAAAAGCGTGGGTTTGCTTTTACCAAGGGGTCTGTAATAATCCCCACTTTTTCCCCACTGCAACCCCCCTCTCAGGTGTGACTCCTTATCTCCTGCTTCCGTATTGATCCCTGTAAGACCCGGATTTTAACAGCTGGCATTGTGTTACAGCCATTCTTTATGTTTTCTCTAAGTTTCCACAGGACTTCACTTTCAGATCGGAAACTCCAGTCATCATATGGCCAACATGAGTACCTGCTCCAGCGGAGTCCTGAGGCGAGGCAATGGTGGTTTAATACAAAATTTTGCAGAAGGCATCACAGCTGGTTTTCAGTTACCTAACCTGGAAAACTGCTTGCTCCTGTTATTCCTTTCAGTAACAGAACAGACTGTTTCAGTTGGAAGGGCCCTACAACGACCATTTCGTCCAACTGCCTGACCAATTTGGGGCTGACCAAAAGCTAAAGCACATTATGGAGGGCATTGCCCAAACGGCTCTTGAACACAGAGAGGCTCAGGGCATCAAACCCCGCTCCAAGCAGCCTGTCCCAGGGTCTGACCAGCTTCTTGGTAAAGAAATGCTTCCTCGTGTCCAGCCTGAGCCTCCCCTGGCACAGCTCAGCCATTCCCAGGGCTCCTGGATCCCAGGGAGCAGAGCTCAGCACCTCCCCCTCCACGGAGAAGGTTTCTTCGGTCACCGACCGATACCAACAAGCAGGCGCCCGCAGCTCCGCGCAGATATAAATACACATTTTCAAGGTGAAAGCCCGAATAACCCCGCCCGAGCGCCCTGAGGTCGGTCCGCCGGGATCCCAGGGGCTCCCGCCGGGATTAGGCAAGCACGGCCGAGCCCGGGGCCACCAGCCGCGGAGGCACCGACAGCGCGAAGCCGTTTGCCCCGCACACGCGGCCCGGCCGGCTTTAATCACCCGACATCACTTGCAGCCCCGGCTCGGCCGAGCTCCAAGCCGGAGGAAGGGCCCGCACCGCCCCTGCATGGCCCCGGGGCCGCCCGCCCAGCTTCACCCAACCCCGGCTCCTGCTGCGGCGGGAAGCGCAGGGAGCCGCCCTCCCCCCGCCAGGCCGACAGGGAGCTGCTCCCCCGCCACCGGGCCGGGCCGGCACTCACGGAAGGCGCAGAGGAGCGCGGCCAGCCCGCCGCACAACACCACCTCACCCCGCCACCGTGGGCCGCCCGCCATGGCAGCCTCGCTCCTGCTCAGGCCGCCCGCGGCGCCCGCCTGACCCCGCGCGGGCTTACCCCGCCTCGCTCTGCGGCGCCGACGGGCCCCGCCGCTAAACGCCGCCACGGTGCTTCGGTTTCGCCCGCTCTCCCCACCCGGTTTGCGGGTCCGCGGCGGCAGAGGCCGCCCAGCCACGCCGCGTTCCGCAGGCGCTAGCGCGGGCAGCATGGATGGGTCCTGCACCGGAAGGGCCCAGCGGCGCGGACATCGCCATGGCAACCACACAGGTGGCGGCCAAGCGGAGCGGGCCGGGCCCCAGCCGCCGCCTCCCGCCCCGGCGCCCGGAGGAGGCCGCCGCTGAGGAGACGCTTCCCTGCCCCGTCCCGCCGCCGCCCGAGGTGAGGGGAAGGGGCGAGAGGCGGGAGGGACGAGCCCCACCCTGCCCATCTTCCCTTCTCCCCTTCCCTTTAGGCCTCGACCGCGCACGACCCCGCTGGTCTGGCGGAAACAAGCAGCAGAAAAGCGGCTTTTTAACGGCAAAAGTCGTTCTGCTGCAGCACAGAAGTTAGTAAAAAAAAAAGCCAACAAAAAACCAAACACTTTTCTCTGTTTCAGCGCTACTGAAACCAGCGTTTTGTGCCTAGCAGCGAAGGTCTCTGCCTGCGTTACCCGATGATAGGAAACCTCTTTCCCCAGCACATCCCGATGGCTGCCGCTCACGTTTCTGCCTCTGGGGATTTCTTTGCTGTTTAAGGGATGGGAGCCCGCTCTCGTGGTTGTCCGTGACCCTTCAAAAAGCCGTTCCAGTTCGGTTTGAGGCATCATTTCTTGTTTTAAGATAGCGAAAGTGGCTCTTAAGAGACTTCTGCTTTTCTCCCCGATTTGTGGAACTATTTAAAAGCAAAAGGTAGAGCAGCTCTAGTTAATTTTCAGTATTGAGAACATTATTATAAAATTCAAACTCTTTTCCTCTGTGGTTTTTAACCAGTTTGGCTTCGAAGTTGCTTTTGAAGATTAATGCAATTTTTCTTGATTTGGAGACATACATTAACTTTTTGGGTATAATTTCTTACTTTGCCCCACTAGAGTCTCTAGGGTAGTCAGAGGGGGAGACAACCTTCATGTTTGGTGTATTTTCACTTATTTAAAACTAAGAGTAAGGTAACACGCGTATTCAGTGTTGCGCACCAAGCTGGGAAAGAGGATCTGCGGCAGATTTGGATCGCTAAGTTCCCTCTGGTATTTCATCTGACTCAAAAAGGGGACAGAGCCGAGGGCAGGGCTGATGCCGAGGAGTTCTCGAGCATTTTCGTCATGGACAAATGCGATAAGGCAGAAAAAGAGAAGTTGTTGCTGTTGGTCAGGCTGATGTCCCCCCTCTCCTGTTGCAAGACAAAACACTGCAGAGAAGAGCAAAAAGGATAATTGCGGATTAGCTTCCTAACCTCATTCATGTGGTAGCTGACCGACGCACTGATACTTGAGAGTTTAATCATCCTTACTTCAAAATTAAATCCTCGTGCGTACGGTAGGTTCGTGCTGTCTCTATAAATACAGCTGTACGTTTAGTGGCTTGGCCGTCCCTTCCCACCCACCCACTCTCTTTCTCCACCTTTTAAGGCTGACAAAAGTTCCTGGTTCCTCTGTACAGACATGCAGCAGCTCAGCATTTTCAAACCTTCAGACCCTCTTGACCTTCATGAACATTTTATAGCTTAAGCTTTGCCAATAGTAATGTGCTGTGTAAAAAGCATGTCCGTTTATCACTTGTAAATTCATAGCTTTTTGGTGTCATTGATGGTGTATTTTAGTTTGAGAGGGAGTAAACAGTTGAATGTCATCTCCTTTCTTTAAAATTAGTTCATATTTTTGCTGTCTCCTAATAGGGGGTTTAATTACTTTTGCTCTTTATTTCTGAATCTCCTCTCTCCTTATCCCATCTGTCATCGGTTACAGATACACCACTGTATCGAGGTCACACTGAAAGAGTAAGAAAGCTTTACAAAGACTGATTCAGTACCCCTCCTCTTAAGATATTTTAAAAAAAACAAAAAGGGAATTCCAAGCGTTACGTATGACAACATTGTGGATGCAAGATTCTCCCTTACCATATGAAATAAGGAATACGATATCCCCAGGCTCATGACAGAAACAGAGACAAAGGAAATCTGAACCTTAATCAATCTGTATCTTTTCAAGGCAAATATGTATAATAGACAAATATGTATAATAGAATTCTGTCTTAGAGTCACAGAATCATTTAGGTTGGAAAAGCCCTTTACGCTCACCAAGCCCAACCATTCCCCTAACCCTGCCATCCCACCACTAAACCCTGGCCCTAAGCACCTCCTCTGCCCAGCTTTTAAATACCCCCAAGGATGGGGACTCAACCCCTTCCCTGGGAAGCCCCTTCCAGTGCCTGACAGCCCTTGCAGGGGAGGAATTTTTCCCCATGTCCAACCTAAACCTGCCCTGGCACAACTTGAGGCCGTTTCCCCTGGTCTCATCACCCATTCCCTGGAGCAGTCTTTGTTGCGTCTCTTGCAACATTAATTTAATTCTGTAGAAACCTTTTCAGTGGGGTTCCAAAGACGTTTCGTGTTTTTGTTTTAGGTGCATTTTTCTGAATTTTTTTTTCAAAGGTGCTCAGATACACTTGCAGTAGAAATTTATCATTATATCTTTACCACAAAGTCAGATTCTCCCTGAAGTCACACCTGGAGCTTTCATGTGAACAGTCAGGCAATACCAAGTTAAAAGCGTGGTGGTGAGAGCAGAGCAGGGTTGGGTAAGCAAGCAATTCCTCGCTCTCCAGAGCAATGGATATTGTACTGGATGTTGTTTGGAAGAAACCGGAATACGTTGATTTACTATTTAATGACATTTTTCACTTTAAAAAATTACTACATATAAAAACCATCTATTAGGTATCATTTGACTGTGCAGTACCATACATAGCTGGTGACAAAGGTGTAAACCAGGAGTTGGGAGTCGCTGCGCCCTGGCACCCAGCTCGCAGCGCACGCAGGGACATGTTCAACTTCCACTGACATCAGGGAGACTCGCGCCGTGGCTGTGTGTTTTTGCTGAAGTTGGGTCACTCTAACCCTGATTAAAAGAACAGTGCAGAGAGACACTCACCCTTTCTTTCCCTTTTTTCTTTCCCTGGTTTTCAGTGAGCTTTGACATTGCTGAGGACACCTCTGATAAAGCTGAGCACGCCGGAGCCAGCAGCAAGAACTATAATGACTTACGTTGCAAAGAAGTGCGGCATCTGCTTTCAGCCTCCATCCATAGTCCTGATCTACAAAGAAGACAATAAGGATAAGACTCGCCAGCGCATCATGCCTGTCAGAAATTTCTCCAAGTTCTCAGGTGCAGTGTGTTTACTTAGATTCATAGAATCACAGAATTGTTTGGGTTGGAAAAGCCCTTTAAGCTCATCAAGCACAACTGCTACCCTAACCCTGCCATCCCACCACTAAACCCTGGCCCTAAGCACCTCATCTGCACAGCTTTTAAATACCCCCAGGGGTGGGGACTCAACCCCTTCCCTGGGAAGCCCCTTCCAGGGCTTGACAGCCCTTGCAGGGAAGGAATTTTTCCCAATGTCCAACCTAAACCTGCCTTGGCACAACTTGAGGCCATTTCCCCTCATCCCATCGCCTGTTCCCTGCGAGCAGAGACCAACCCCCCCTGGCTCCCCCCTCCTCTCAGGCAGTTGTAGGGAGCGATAAGAGCTCCCCTCAGCCTCCTCTTCTCCAGGCTGAACACCCCCAGCTCCCCCAGCTGCTCCCCATCAGCCTTGGGCTCCAGACCCCTCCCCAGCTTCCTTGCCCTTCTCTGGACACGCTCCAGCCCCTCCATGTCCTTCTGGGAGTTTCCACTGGGCAGCTTTCCAGCCACTCTTCCCCGCGCCTGCATGGGGTTATTGTGACCCCAGGGCAGGACCTGGCCCTTGGCCTTGTTGAACCTCACCCAACTGGCCTGGGCCCATGGCTCCAGCCTGGCCAGGTCCCTCTGCAGAGCCCTCCTCCCCGCTAGCAGATCCACACTCACGCCCAGCTCTGTGTCATCTGCAAACTGACTGAACATTCCCCAAGTCCTGTCCAGACACTGTGACAGGAGCTGATACTTGGTAACAGCATTTTTAGTAACCTCTGGGTAGCTTCTCACTGGCATGCTGGGATTGCAGAGGGGTTGTTTTGGGGTCACACCGTCTCCCCTGAGGAGTCCAGGGCTACATCGTAACCTGAGTAGTGGCTCTGCCAATTCTTGCTTGTGAGGGTTTGGCAGAAGAGGGTCTGTTTATGGGAAGACATTTGCTTGCAGCTCTTAAGTCTTCACAGTGGCTTTCTCTGTAGACTGCAGCTTGGCTGCTGAGCAGCTGAAAAATAACCCTCGGCACAAGGCTTACCTAGAAGGAGTCTCACTGCATCAGCTAAAGAAGCTGTACAGTTTGCTGAAAGGTCACCTGGGAGGAGAGAGCCTGGTTGAGAGCTTGGAAAAGTTTCGTCAGGAAGAGACCATTGACCCAGAAGAGGATCTGAACAAACTGGATGACAAGGAACTAGCCAAAAGGAAGAGCATCATGGATGAGCTCTTTGAAAAGAATAGGAAGAAGAAGGATGACCCAGATTTCATCTATGACGTTGAGGTTGAGTTTCCACAGGATGAGCAGCTGGAGTCCTGTGGCTGGGACGTGGAGTCAGGTGAAGAAATCTGATTCCGGAACAAAAATGGCTTGGACGAGGGGTTCAGAGACAAATCTCGCCGTCCTAACAGAGAGAACGATGTCAACATATGTATTCCGCTACATGATTTTCAGTTCGTGGCATCGATGCACATTACATCGGCTACAGAGAACCCAGGGCCTAAGGTGCTACAGCAACTCCAGGTTTAAGTGAACTTCTAGAAGCCAGACTTCATGAAATGGAAACTGGGCAGCTGAACTTAGTTGCTGCTGTGCCTAAATAACTTTAAATTATTTACTCTTTCACTAAGTCAGCTTTGGCCAAAAAACCTCCCCAGCTTCCCTTGCTGCAATTTCTATTCAGCTTTGTCTGAAAATGAAGTGTTAAATATTTGTGTCTTGAAAGCAGTGTTAAAGCTTTATTGTATGTGTGTGGTATTTACTAGTGCTTGTCTTTCTGGATGAACCAGTGTTGTGTTGAGAATATTACTCTCGCATTTCCCGAGCGATGCTTAAATCTTCAGCTTCAGCTTACACAAATATAAATCCTTGTATTTAAGAAATGGAATATCTAGAAAGTCAGTCTTGAAAGCATGTTTGAAAATGCAGCCATTTCAGACTGGTGGAGTGAGGTGTTTTGCTCTCTTGCCCTCCTAGATGTAAGTGCTCAGTTCTGGGAAAATGCGCTTAAACTATCTGAAAAAAAGTAGTGTGGTAGAAGGTCACAAAGGCTGCGGGTGGTTTTAGAGTAAAACAAAACCTTTACCCCTGCTGCCTCATCAGGCTTCAGTTCCCGACTCGCTCAAAATCGTGCTGGGGAAAGCCTGACATGACAAGTAAAGCTGCAGCAAGAGGTCCTCCATGCAGTGTTTTGGTGCTCACCAAGAAATTCATCTCTGCAAATATTTGCCTTAGCCTACTGAAGTTTTTAATCCCACTGCCTAACTCAGCTGGTTCATATGAAGCAAATCCTGCTCTCCTGCAAGAACTAGAAGGCTAAGCTTGGGATTCTTTAGAAAATTGCACGACTCTAAAAGCTTCCCAGGTTTTGGCTTTCTGAATCGGGGTGGCTTGTGAGAGCTGTGAATGGGCTGGGCCCTCACCCTGAGTTGAGTGGCCTCAACAAATTCATGTGTGACACAACTAAAGGGAGTTGTAAAGTGCCTCTGAGACCAATTCATTTCCTGGCTTCCTTCTTGCAACCACAAATGAATTAAAACCTGTCAATTCCATCAGTGTAAGACATCACATTGTAGCGCAGAAGCTGGGGTTTGGAAGAGCTCCCCTCCTACAGACTGAAGTGATAGAGCCAGTTCTGTGAAAGATCTGAAACGCGTCTCAGTTAAACCGCTGGACTTTGCCATCACTAGAGAAGATGAGTGAGCTTGTGTGTGTCCAAGGGAGTCTTTAGTCCAGAAAAGAAATGGAAGCTGATGCCTCATTTGCCAAAAATTTTTAAAAAATAAAGCCTGACTCCGCTCTTCCACCCACAAAATGGGGTGTAGCACTCTGGCGCAGGCCTTTCTGCTTCCAGCCAAAAATTGCAACACAGCAGCATATGAAGATCTCCCACCTGGGCGAGAAGGGACCCGTGGGGACCTCTCCTCCACACCCAGCCTGCCCTGGAGCCAGGCCAGCCTGTACCTGGCTTTGTCCTGGCAGGGCTTGGAGGATGGAGTTTAAATCCCCTCGCTGGGCACAGCCAGCCTCACCGCATGAGGTCTACACGAGGTCTAATGAGCGCTGAGCTGAGGGCAGGGTCATTACCTCCTGTTGGCTCATTTCTGCAGCCCACCCCAAGTCCTTCGGGATGGTAGCCCTACCCAATATCAGCTGGCCCTCACAATTTGGGCTTGTCCATGAGCTCGGCACTCCATGGCTTCTTCCAGATCATGGACAAAGACATCGAATGGGACGGAGCCCAGATCCAGACCCCTGTCGTACGCGTCTTCTCACCAGCCTCCTGGTAGAGCGTGTCCTACCAACCGCTACCCTCCATGCTTCATCATCCAACTGATCTCACCTAGCTGGTTGCCCGCCCATCCAGACCATGCCATCCTCACTTGGATGCAAGAACATTGTGGGACCCGGCCTTGAAAGCCTTGCTGAAGTTTTGGTCAATGGAACCCACTGCTCTCCCCTTGCCTACAAATCCAGCCATTCCATCACAAGCAGCAAGCAGGTTGGTCAGGCATGACTTATCCTTGGTTAACCCATGCTGGCTGCTCCCAGCCACATGCTCCGAGAAAGCACAACTCCGTGGTGTTCCCAACATGAGGGTGACTGTGCTGTTGCTCCCCAGGACATCTGTTTGGCCACTACTGAAGATGGGTGCAACAGTCGCCTTTCTCCAGTCGCTGAGGACCTCCCCTCACCTCCATGACCTTGCGAAGATGATGAGCAGCAGCTCTGCAAGGACGTCAACCCCTCTAAAAGTGGACTCTTGTCCTGTTGCCCTGACATCCCTTCCAGGTCCCTGCTCTGGGTGAGCCTCAGCTTTCCCAGCACCCTGCCCCTGTGCCTGGGCAAAGCTGCTAACCCCTCCCATGACAGAGGAGCGTTGAGTGTCCCCCATGTTGGCTCAATACGAGCAACAAACACCCATGATTTACCCACGCCCCGGGCAGTGCCAAGCACCTGCGTTCCTACCTACATGCACACCCACGGCTGCGCCCCACATCCCCCTGCCAAAAGGAGAAGCGGCCACGGCAGCAGAGGAAGTGCGCACCTTGGAACGGATCCCTGCCAAGGCCAGACCCAGCATCCACAGCAGGTGGATCCCTGCCCACCCTGCCAGCGGGAGACACTGAAATGCGGCTGCAGTACCCGGTGCTGGCACAGACCTGCCCGAGGACAGCGCAGGGACATATTTATAGGTCACTGTTGTCCCTCAGGCACGCAGCTTACGGGCAAAAGAATGGCTGAAATAAGTTGAGGGATTTCCCGTCTGGGGCCCGATTTGGTTTTGGCTATTTTGGTCTAAAATAGGGCCAGAAAGCAGCCGTTTTCTGAGACAAGATCTGACAGCTGGGTTTCCAGAGCCTTGCCAGCATTCAGCCCCAGCGGTGCTGTTGGCTGGTCCAGCATGGTCCAACCTGCACTGTTTTCTTCCAGCCTGGCACAGGAATCAGCCATGCGAGGCTCAGCACCCACCCCCCAGCACTTGCCGCAGCTCTGTTTTGGCCCCCACTCTGCCACAGCCCAATCCTCACCCAACAGCTGCCTGCGCATCGAGGCAGCAGTGTCTCCAAAAACAGGCAGGGATGCACCACTCCACCTCCAAGCTGGCCTCCCCTCTTGGCCGCATCCCCGTGTTCTGGCCCCACGCTCAGAGGTTGCCTCACCGCTGCAGATGCACTGGGTGACGTCTGGGCTGCAGCTGACCCTGGTCCTTGTCCCCACGCCTGCACCGGGGAGGGTGCTGCTTCCCCTTGAACTCAGACACGCATTTCACTGGAGACATCCCAATGGCGCCGCAGGAATACAGCTGCTCTGGTTCTGAGCGGGGCTTTGGAGTTAGCGCTAACCACCATCACTTCTCATTTCCAGCGGCAGCAGCCCTCCGAGGAACAAAGCAGCACTTCCCCAGGTAGCGCACTGCTGGTATGGGAGAGCTGGTGCGTGCTGCGACCGACCGGGGCTGGGTGGAGGAAACCCCCCCACGCCGCTGGAGCCGCCGTATCAAGGAGGAAAGCTTTCTCTTACTTTATCTCTCTCCTTTGCATCTGGTTAAATCCAGCAGTTGCTGGAGGGAAAGACACTGATGATAATATTACCACTGATATAATTTATTCTCCTGTCTTTTAGTCAATATTTTACATCATTGCAACTTGGGTTATTTTTCGTGGGTACTTCTAGCCAGGATCATGACTTAACCAAGCAACAACACCCCAAAATGTGGTTTTCAGCCTTGCTGACACCTATCTCATCAGCACATGCACACGGGTGCACGCCCAGGGCTGCCCGTGAGTTTGCTGGTGCCAGCAAGAGCAGCGCAGGAAGCCACAGCCATGGAGAGCCTTCTCCACAGCGCACAGGCGATGCTCACTCCGACCCGGGGCAATTCGTGGAGGCTGACTGCAGAGCTGGAGAATGTTTGGCAGCAGATAGTTGGCTACGGGGGTGAATAAATAAAAGGAACTGCCTGAACGGGGGCAAAAAACAGCACGGGGGGGCAACTGTCCATGCCCCCTTGGCCAAGAGGCGTTCAGTGTCTCCTCTGTTTGGCTCTCACCAACATCAGCTGAAGGTTTCTGCTGAAGACATGTCCCTTGAGGATGCCCAGGACAGCCCCAGGCTCCATCACCAGCCATGGCCCGGCACCCTTCGGGTACCCTTAGGGCATCCATAGCAGAACAGCAGCTCTCCCAGCACCCCCTGGTCCTCCAACCCAGCACATCTCCACCTCAGAGAGAGATTACCACCTATCATCCTGACAACCCGCTTGCCAATTTGCCATTCCTGAGCCCTTCCTCCTCCTCCCCAGCCATCAGTAGGGGCTGGACACCCCACACCGGCTTTTCACCATCTTCAGCAGCTTTTGCTTGAGCATGAGGAAGACAACAGCAAAGGCCACCAGGAGTGTCAGGCAGGTGGGCAGAGCCAGCACCAGGTAGAGGAGCGCCAGGTCGGCCGTTTGCCAGCGGCAGCTCCACAGGACGGGCTCGGGCAGTGCCTGGGGGCTCAGCGTGCGGGAGGCATAGCTGCAGGTCACCTCCTGCCTGTCGGGGATGTGCAACCCCTCAACCCGCTGCAGGGCATCCCACCAGCCCAGCGTGCAGCAGTTGTAGGGGTTTTGGCTGAGGTAGACCTCCCGCAGGCTCTTCCCCAGCAGCGTCCGCGTGACATCTGACGGGAAAGCTGGGAGGCAGTTGTCTCGCAGGTCCAGGCTGTGCAGCTTCAGCATGCCCAGCGAGGTGGGGAAGACAGTCAAGGAGTTCCCTGACAGGTCCAAGTGTACAAGGCTGTTAAAGGCCGAGAAGTCCACGGTGGTGGAGGAGAGGTTGGTGTTCCTCAGAAACAATACCTGCAGTGTCAAAGCAAGGTCCTGCAGCGACTCCAGGCCCCCGGACAGTGCCTGATGGTTGTCGGAGAGGTCCAAATGCATCAGTGATGTCCCCTGGAAGGGGTGGCCACCCAGCCCCCGCAGACCACAGCCGGCCAAGGAGAGATGAGTCAAGGTCTCGACGCCTCTGATATCCACACAGGGGGTACTCTCCACCTTGCCTGCAACAGCTGGCTGGGGACAGAGGTCAACCCGGTTGCGGCTGAGGTCCACGGTAGCGATCTTCCTGGTGTAAGCGAAAACCCCAGGAGGAAGCACCCGCAGCCTGTTGGTGCTGAGGTTGAAGAACTGCAGGTTGGGCAGGACATCCCCAGCGCCCACCTCTGCTCCCAGCTCCACCAACTGGTTCTGGCTGAGGTCCAGCTCTGTCAGCATGGCTAAAGGGTCCCCTTCCGACAGGTGAAATGTCTCCAGGCAGTTCTGGTTGAGCTTCAGGTGGGTCAGGGCGGGCATCTGGGCCAGGAAGCCCTCTGGCAGGTACCAGACCTGGTTCTGGCTCATGTCCAGGAGGCGCAGGGAGGAGAGGTTGCTGTGACAGATCTCATCCCAGAGGCTGACCGTCGTGACGTTGGTGGAGTTGCCATCAATGAAGAGGAACTGCACCGTGACGTCCGCCAGGGATGTGCCATTGGGGAGGCGCTGGTAGAAGCTCATCTCGTTGTCCTTCAGCAGCAAGGACTGCAGCTTGCTTTGCCGAGGCAAGACAGGGAAGAAAAGGAGGTGGTTGTGGGACAGGTCCAGCACCTCCAGCTCAAAGAGGTCATCGCTTTCCAGGGCCAGAAACCACTCAATGACATTGTTGCTGACGTTGAGCACCCTGAGCTGGGTCAAGCCAAACTCCACTACGCACGGGAGGTAGTTGTAAGCTACATTGAGCCTCTGCAGCCTCTGTAGCCCTTCGAAAGCTTGGTCAATCTCAAAGATGTAGTTCTTCTCCAGGTTCAGCTCCAACAGCCGTGTCAGGTTCGTGAAGACGGACGAGTCCAGCCTCATGATGATGTTCCTGGCCACAGACAAGGACTCCAAGGAAGACAGGTTCCAGACCAGAACTGATACCATGTCCTCAGTGAGACGGTTGCCAGCTAGATCCAGCATCCTCAAGGCTGGCAGAGCAGAAAGAGCTGCTGCCGTCAGCGAGTAGTTGGTGAAGAGGAGGTTGTCTGCCAAGGAGAGCACGTGGAGGCCTTGGCTGCTGAGGAAGGCGCCGGGCTCGACGAGCTCCAGCCGGTTCTTGGTCAAGCTGAGATGCCGCAGCTGGTGGTACGAGAGCAGAGAGGCATTGCCCAGAACCTGGATAGTGTTGTCATCAAGCAACAGCTCCTCAGTATCACCTCGAAGATTTCCTGGGACGGAGCTCAGCCATCTCCCAGTGCAGTCCGTGGTGCTCTGCACCTAAAGCAAGAAGCAGATGCATAACACCACTCTGAGAGGCGGGAGATGGGGGGAGATGAGGAGGGAGAAGTCCAGGGAGCACAGTGAGGATGGAGAAGGTGGCTCTGTGGCTCGACTCTCAGCGCCCCAGTCCACTCTTTAGCTAAGCCCATAGCTGAGAGGGGGAAGGTCTGGAGATGCTGAGGCACCTGGGCTTTCCAGGGCAGGACCAAGCAGTGAGAAGGGTGAAGGTTTGCCAGAGAGGACTTACGTGCTCACAGCCACCAGAAGATGTTGCCCAGGCTGCGACCGCCCCGCTTCCCAATCCCACTGCCAGGAGGACCAGAAGCAGGGAGAGACCAGGGAGCGGGGCCTCCATCTCAGCGGCGGCACTCCTGCGGGGATGGAGACAGAGGCAAGAAGGTCAAAAGCTGCAGACCGCTCATCCTGAAAGGCCCAGGATTTTCCCAGGAAGCCCATCACGGCAGCGGTGATCTCTGTGCACGGCCAGCCTCCCACCCATGGCTGCTGCCTGCAGGCGGGTGCACAGCTCCTGTTGTTGCCCCCAGGAGCACCCAGAGGCAACGGGTTCCTGTGAGGCCATAGTGGTGGCCACCATGCCCCACAAGACCCAGGCCACCATGAGCTGCCCCATGGAGGAATGGCCAAGAGCCCAGGCACCGAGCCCACCCACCCACCCCAGCAGGAGCCCTTGTGGGGGTCCACCCAGGAGAGCCTGGAGGGACGGGGAGGTGGCAGCCTGGTCCCCACACGGGGCAGCACACATGGGAAAGGCACCGTTGTTGCTGCACAGCTGCTTGCAAGTGCCACTGAACTGCAACCCTCAAGCAGAGGCTTCCCCCACCCCCGGCCAGGGCTTGTGTCCCTCCTCTCTGGTGCCAAACCCTCCCTCAGGGAACAGCGACCCTGCCACCACCGAGTCCCCTCCAGCACCCATCCCTGGCAGAGGTCCTCCGGGGGAAGTGGAGCCTCTTCAGCACGAGGTACCCCATTACTAACTTGGTGGAACTGGAGCTGACAGCATTTGCATCTGGGGAAAAGCTGAACCTCAGGCAAATGAGCAGCGAGGTCTCAGCGAGGTCTCAGCAAGTGGCTTTTTCATAACTGCCAGTGCTTGAAGAAGAAACGGGGTTATTTTTGGCAGCCCGGGTAGCTGTAGCCTCGCAGCACAGAGGGAGCAGGGGACACGGCCTGGGTTGTCTCCTTCCTTGGGACAGCCAAAAGCATTAAGCTGGTGTCTTATCAAAGCTGCATTTATTAATCTGGTGGGGATGGAGAGGAAGCCCCCCTTCCCCGTGCTAGAGCTGACACGCAGTGGCTTGCACCCTCCCAAGCCCTCGGTCCCCAGCAGCGCCTTGCACCCAGTCACGGTGGCAGGAGAGAGACCCTGCTGTGTCCTCACTGCACCCAAAAAACAGGGGCTTTGGCTCTGGCTTGCCTTCGGCCCCGGCTTGTCTTCGGCCCCTGAACCCCTCTGCAGAAGCTCACCCTTTCCTTCACCCAGCTCAGCCTTCCTTTGCCACCCAGTGTTGGCCTCCCCCAACACCAGAAGCAGCTCCATCCTCCTGTGCTCCTCCCCTGGGCCGCGGGGACGGTGCCTGTCCAGCCAGGAGAGCAGGCAACAGCACTGGCAGGAAACCCCTGCCCGCAGCCCCGCAGAGGAGCCCACATGCAAGAGGTCCGGGAGCACCCGGGGTGCTCCCCACGGCGCATGCCAGCCCCGGCACCGGTCCACGCAACCGCAGCTCTTGCAAGCATGGGCATTGGTGACACATGGCCACCATCGATCTTCAAACTGGCATGGGGGGCTCCCCAAAAACCCCTGGTGGGGTTTTCCCCCCGGCAAAGGTATCGGGGGGCAGTTACTCACCGCACAGAGCGGCGCGCAGTGTCTGCCACAACTCATCCTGCAGCCGGCAGCCCCTCCGGCTGCACTTGGGGGGCTCTTGGGGCCAAGGGTAGGTGCCACCCGCTGGGTTTCTCTCCCACCCGCTTTCTCTCTTAGCACCAATATAGCCTTTGCGGAAGGAGCTAACGGAAACTGCAGTCACATGGAGGCAGAGAGCACGGCCAGGCACTTCGCTTACTGATCTCAGCACTTACAACCCGGGTCATGCACTCGCAAACAGCTCCCCAGCAAGGAGGAACCGCGGGGGCCGGGCAGGCAGGGAGGGGGATACCGGGGGGAACCGGCCCCCGACAAGGGTCACGCAGCTCCTGGCTCTCCCACTGCTCCTGGGGACAAGCCAGCACTGGAGACAACCTTTGCACCACAACTCCTCTGCACAGCTCCGGCAGCAAAACCCCTGCAGGGGTTTCAGGCAGCAGAGTTGGTGACCTGGGGGGGTTCCTGTCTGCGGAGCCATGCCGGGCTGGAGAAAAGCCACCGGCTGGGCAGTGCTCGCCTGCATGGCACCCATTCCCATTGCGTCCCTCTAGTCCCCCGCTTGCCTCCAGCGCTGGGGCTTTCACAGGAGCCAAGGGATGCGCTTCCCACAGGGGAAGAATGTGGTGCTGTTATTTCTCATTGCATCCCAAGCCGAGGTTGAACACATCCCCAGATGTTGAGTCCCCACTTTGGGACAGCAGCGCCCAGCCCCACCCATTGTCTAGGTGAGATTTGGGATGCCTGGATCCCACCGCCCGCAGACCTTTGGGTCTCCTGGGGCTGCTCAGGATTTTGGCAAACCCAGCACCCAGGGTGCAAGTCAGACCCATCCAGATACAGGGACTTCCCAAGTGCTGATCTCTGTGTGGCTTTTCCCACAACTGTCAGCGTAAGTGGCTTTTCCCACAACTGTCAAGGCAGAGAGAGAGACAAAAATCCACGTTTCCACGGCAGTACAAACAGGCAGTCCCCCTTCCTCTGTGCCCCCATCTACCCCTGCTCTCCATCTCCATTCCTACCCCCATCTCCCCTCTCCCAGGGTCCTCTCGCACCCCTGGATCCCCAGCAAATCCAACTGCTGAGGGGGGAAAGCAGTTCACCTGGATTTACCCAGCTGGGAAAGGGTTCAAAACTATAGAGAAAGGACTGAGCCCTGCATCAGGATGGGTCAGCAGGTACCGCCCTGAAACACCCATGCTCCACATCCCAGGCACTGGCACCAACAGGGCCTTCTGCAGCAGCTGGGAGATGAACAGCGGTGTTGCAGCACACCAAGCACCCCACCAAGGGGCATTGCAGCCCGGGTAACCCCCACCTGCCAAGGTCAAGTGGCCTCCAAACTCCTGCGGCCAGCACAAATGATGGGGGAGATTTTTTATTTTTTTTTTTGCCTTCACCCTAAATTTCATTTCTTCTCTGGAAAGCGACTGAGCTCTCCCGTATCACTCACAAAAAAGCCCTGTGGTTTCATTTCCTCCATTTTCAAGGAAGTCTGAAGTATAAAAATCAAGAAGGAAAAGAGAGAAGCACTCCTCGTCCAAGCGAACCGGAGTAGATGGCAGAAGCTCCACAGCGGGGCAAAATTCCCATGGTGCTGCTCAAGGTCACATGAAGGGCGCAGACTGGCCAATGATTACAAACCCACTCCTCATCCCCAAAACCCTGCCACGAGCCCAACCCACACCAGAACCATGCATCTGATGCTCGGTGATGCAGGAGCCAGCAGAGATTCACCCCAGGGCTTGGCAAGTCCTGAAGCCGCAAACTTCGAGCATCCTTACTGGTGGATTCTCCGCTCCGAGGTAATCTGGAGGCTTCTGGGCAATATTCTGATGAGATTTGTTCATGTGGCACCACCAAACCAAGGCCTGAGGGTCAAACCAGCTTCCTCCCCGCAGCCCTGGGAGAGAAAACAACGTGCTTCATCCCCCTCTTCCTCCCCAGCTCATCACTTCGGCTGACCGAAGCCAAGCCAGCATAACCCCCTTTCCCCAGCAGCAAAGTTGCCATGGGACGGGAGAACCCCCATGCCACCCGGCCACCTTTTGCCCACCCTGTCCTTGCCAGAAAGCAGCCGCAGGGCAGGGCTGCTCCCTGCAGAGTGGCCGCTGGCTCCGCGCCGGGGCAGCTGGCAGCAGCACTGCACTTCACACTTTCCCCACATCCTGCAGCCGGATGGTTTTGAAAACATCCCAAAGCTGCCGCTCACTCCCCTCCTCTTCCTCTCAAGCAGCATCATGCCCCCACACAGCCCTCCCAGTAAGGACTGGATGTGTGCTTTGAGGGGTTTTTTGTTTATTTCTTAATATCAGCACAGTAAAGGCACAGGGATTGAGCTGCCAGGAGCTGCTGGTCTGACCAGCTTGTCACGAAGCTCGAATCCAGCCCGATGGCGCAGGTGGATTAAACTGAAGGAGGTTCAGCCTCTTGGAGCAGTGTCCACACATGCAGCTGCAATTCCTGCAGATGTAGGAGAGGACCGGGAATCCCCATATGGTTTTACACCCAGTGAGCTTCCTCCATCCCTCCCACCTCCTCTTCCCTCCAAACCATCTTTTTTTCCCTTACCAACCCTCAGTTGTCAAGTACAAACCAAGTTGCAACAAGAGGGCAGCCTACCGCTCACCCCTGGACTGCTGCACCCAAGGATGGGATCCCATGGGAAAGGAGAAACCGCAACAGAAGACAGCAACCCCATCGCTGCACCTCGGTGTGGTCCTTGCTTCCCTGCAGGAAACGTGATTTTTTCTGGCATGGAAGCACCAAGAGAAATGTCACTCACAGTTCACACACCAGCAGGACCACAGCCTCAGCCGAGTCCAGGCAAAGCAAACCAGAAACATTTCTCCATGAGCTTCCTCTACTCCCACTGCGGTGGAGAACTGGTGAGAATTAAACTCCCTCCGTCTCCTGCTGAGGGGAAAAGGGATGGGGAGAAGAACCAGCCGCACTGGGGAAGGAGCCTGGGAATGCTGAAATAAATACCTACAGAGACATCACCATCTGCAGGCTCACGGGAAACCACAAACAGTGTTGCAGAAAACATTAGGTAGGCTTGAGCGACCGACTGTTGCAGTGGTACCTCTCCTGTCGGACCTCATCAGAAAGGGAGGAGCGGCCGCAGGGTGAAAACCAGTATCTCCCTTCAGCTGTCCACTCCCAGGCTCTGCACCCAGCAGTAACTCTGAAAATCAGAGAAAATCCCAATTTTATCTATCAAATTCTCATTTGCTGCTTGGCTGAAGTGTCCACGGGCAGCACAAACATATCAAGAAGATACAAGTGAAGAAGTTATTTAATTTCATCACCTGCTCTGGATAAAACAAGGGAAGGTGAAGGTCTACCATGTCTCAGAAGCTGCCGGTAGCAGTAGTTGCCTCTAATGTAAGATGAACTGTGAACATAAAAATGAAAACAGATTGTGCATTACATGGCCAAGAGGGAAAAGCTAAACTGAAAAGCTGGGAGAGTTGGGGTTGTTCAGCCTGGAGAAGAGAAGGCTGCGGGCAGACCTGATTGCAGCCTTTCAGTGCTTAATGGGGGCCCAGAGGAAAGACAGGGACAATCTTTTTAGCAGGGCCAGCCGTGACAGGACAAGGGGTGGTGGTCTTAAACTGAACCAGGGTAGGTTTAGACTGGATATAAGGAAGAAATCCTTTACAATGAGGGTGGTGAAACACTGGAAGGGTTTGCCCAGAGTGGTGGAGGCCCCATCCCTGGGAACATTCCAGGCCAGGTTGGACGGGGCTGTGAGCAGCCTGACCTGGTTAAAGGTGTCCCTGCTCCCTGCAGGGGGGTTGGACTGGGTGACCCTAAAGGTCCCTTCCAACCCAAAGCATTCTGTGATTCTGTGATTCTAAACTGAAAAGCTGGACAGCTTAACTTTAATCCATAGCTCTGGAAGTTTTCTTGGCTGAATTTCTCAGCGGGCATCCACCCAGTTTATCCCCTGGGAATAATGAAGGCTCTGCCCTGTCCCAGGACAACACAAATGCACCTATGTACAGGGGCAATGCAGCCGAACTGGAGCTCTGCAAGCAGCACAGCTTCCCTCCAGCATATTCTCTTGCAGGGGAAACCAAGAGGCAAAAATCAGCAATTTATAATCAGCTTCAAATTCTTCCCCCACACCCAGCTGTAGCCAACCAACCTGCTTGCTCCGTTACCTAGCCACGCTCGGCCTTCTTCCAAGGAAACCCGTGGGCTAGCACTGGCATTACTCACTGAACTACAGCTTCAGGCTCTGGTTTCACAGTGGCTTGTGAACCTCCGTAGCCAGAGCGTCCTCGTCCCAGCTGACTCCACCACCCCGCTCCTGCTCTCTTTCCAGCAGCAGCCCACGCTCTGGGCTCGCTCTCGCTCTGCAATTTCCCGTTTATCCACTACCAAGCTCACCTTTTCTCCCTCGTTTTCAGCCATTGGGAGTCTCCTAGCTCTCGACAGGTTTTCTGATGGAAAGACAACTTCTTTGACCCCAGAATTAATTCTGGGTTGTTCTGAGCAGAGAGCAGGGCTTGCTTGCTCGCCTTTGTGGCAGTGTGCTGGGTGCCGACACCTGCAGGCATCGAGGCTGTGTGAGCTCAGGGAGGAGGGGGAAGGAAATAACCCCCCCAGACTGACAACATGCAACCCCCCACAGGGACCCAGTTGAGCTTCCAGTAAGAACAACAGGGAAAATGACGCTTTGGGGCTTGGAGGATGTTTCACCAAGGGTCTAGACACCAACCTGGAGCCCCACAAGCAGCAATTTTCATAGAGGATCCCCCCTTTGGCCCTTTAGTCTCCAAAAGGCACAAGTATCCCCTACAGGGCTCAGAAGAAAGGCAGAAATAGGTCTCGGTAAAAAGCAAAGCCGTGTTTCTGAGAGCGCAGGACCGTGTGGGAAGGGAAGGGGGGAGCTGGTCAGCGGCTCGGCCACAGCCGCTTCCCGGGCCCCTGTGCTGGGGGGTGAGGCTGCGCCCTGGTTCCCTGCCTGCAGGCAGGTCCAGCCCAGGTGGTTCCGTCCCTGCGGTCGCCACTCTTCCTCCCCCCACATCTGACAGTGTGCGAGATGTAAATGAGGAGGAAGCTGGCCACAGAAGGGAGAGCCGCAGAAGTGATCTCATTTCCCCCTCCGCTTGCCCGCACATGTGGCCGAGCCCACCCTGCGGCCAGGCTCCTGCCGCCTCTCGTAGCCTTCACCCACCCGCCTTTCCCAGGCCGGGGGTTTGAGGTCTGCACGAGGGATCCACCGCCACACCAACACGAGCCTCCTCCTCGGAGAGCGGCAGAGCATCTGGATCACAAGGTCTTTGGAGCAGAGCGTGCAGCAGGACACATCAGACAGTGGAGTAGCAGAGCACTGTATTTCAGTAGCGACTGGAAGGCAACTGCATCCACTGCCTCACTGCCTCATGAGTCGCGGTCTGACACAGACACTACTGGAAGTCCAGATGCTCTAGAGAGCTGCTTGCAATGCATCTGCAGGAGAAGCAAGCACCCAAAGCCAGGGAATACAAGGGATCTTTCCTCCTAGATCTCCTCAAAAGCTGGAAAGCCCCAAACCAGGCTGCTTACATCTACAGTTTGATCTTTGGCTGCACCTAGACCTGACACACTGTTGCCCAAGTTTATTCCCACAGGGTTGCCAGATGTGGATAAATTGATCTCAGTTTTGTACTGTACAATGAAGTAAACAATTTAAATCAATAAACCCCCCTGACCCACTTACTCCAGCACATCCGCCAGGGTTTTTAGGGTAAAACTGTCAGGACTTGAGGCTCTAAGTCACCAGAAGGAGAAGGTATGGACAAGTCGCTGCCGTGTCATCATTCAGCAATGCAAATTGTTGCAAGAAAAACTACTCTCATCTGTAGTCACACATACTCCCTTCCTGCTGCTGTTCTGCTTAAGAGAAGTGAGTAATCGTGTTATTAATGCGAAGGGAAGTGAAACTATCTCAGCTCCTTACAGATCTAAGCCCATCCCACTCTGCTTTCCCCTCTGGCCAGGAGAGCCAACACCCCTGCTGCGCGGAGTTATCTCACAAGCAACTCTTCACAACAAGGATTCCAATCAGGGCTGGAAGCAAGACAAGCACTCCAAAGTCTTCCTTCCCCAGGTCCTCAGCCTCGGCGCTCAGCATCACTCCTTTCTAGCATGACCCTTACAGGACAAGCGACAGAGGAAAAGCCAGCATGCAGGGCTTCAGGATTGGTGGGTGCCCTCGCACTTGGGGCATATTCCTTGGTCTCACATAAGAAAACAGAAAAAACTGCTGGGAGAGAAGCTTCTGTGATGCTTTTTTAAACAAACTCTAACACAAAGTTGACGTCATTGCTTTATCTGAAACCTCATCCCCACAGCAGTGTCTGGGAGAGACTCAGAGCAGGCTTTCACCTTTCAGTTTGAGACCTGAGCACAGGAATGCAAAAGGGGTAGAGTTCAGATGCACTGATCAGTAGAGTAGATCTTCCCCTCTCGTACTCTGTTTTCCTTCTGAGAAGAGCCACTGGCGGTCTGCCAGTAAAGACAGACCACATCCCAGGGACACACAGCGCAGAGGGGCGAGACCGCCCGGCTGCAGACTGACACTTAAAAACAGCTTATTTCCATATTGCACACTCTCCTGCTCCAGGTCTGCGTGCGTCAATTATTTTTCCAGGAATAAGACAAAATCACATGCTAAAGCTGAGATAAAAATCTCTTGGCCGTTTACAAAGCACGAGATCCTACCCTCAAGCTCCACTCATGAGCAAGACCTTGCAGAAGGGCTCAGGTGCCCAGCATCAGATGGGATCCGGCGTGAGAAAAGCGTTCTCCATCACTGGAGCACAAAAAACCCCAACCAACAATCAAAAAAAGCCAAAAAAGAGCCCCAACATGGCAGATGTGGAGGCTGAAAAGCTTTAAGCACTGCAGTATTGGGAGTATCATACAAAAAGCATCCTGGTCACCATCCACTTCCTTACTGGCAGGTCCGTCTGGCACTTTATTAAGTCACATATTGAAGCTGGAGGAGTGTATTCTCTTAAATTACTATTTAAAAGTGATTGGATATGGTTTACCTCTCCTAAACATAGGATGCCAAGGAAACAAAAGAACTTTATAACCTTGGTTTAGTAACTCACTTGCAGGCTTTTGTCTCCAGTCACCCAAGCCTTTCTTGCAGCCAAAGCTGCCGCCAGCAGTTTGTTACCTGCAAACAGGTACCGGGGAGGTTTTGTGGATGGAGCAGAGCAGAGCCCACCTCTCGCTTGCTCTCAGGTTTAACAGGTTACCGAGCCACGGAGAGCCTGGGGAGAAGTCCCACACGCAGCAGGTGCTCCCCTACTTGGGCTGAAAATAGCTCCATGCTTCCTGTTACCGATCACGTTTTGTCTTGCCATGGTTTTCAACTCACCTGCTGCAAACCGAAGCTGATGGGCTGCTTTAAACAAAGGCATCGGGAATAAAGGATGCCAGTGCGCCTTGCTCAGGTACGCTTAGACATTTGCCAGAGGACAGCATTTTGTAGCTGTAGCATACACACTGCTGTAAACCAGCTGTTTTCACATCTGTCCCCGGCTTTGGAGCGTGCCTCTAACAATGTGCTGTGCAAACGAGAACGGGTTGGTTCACCACCTGAAATCAGAAGTTCAAGAAAGGACTTAAAGAAAAAGAAAAAAAAAATAAATCACTTTGCAAAACATACAGTAAACTATTTGGCAGCAGAGTGCCCATCCCGAGCAGTAGAACATGGTGGGCATAAGCAGGCGACGCGTCCCAGGATGGTCGCTCATTTGCACGCAGGCTAACGCTCCTCCGGTTGCTGGTCACCAAAACAACTGAAGGTTTAAGCTGGGAGCTCACACAAAGATCGGCCACTACACAGAAGATAAGAACAGGGCAGGTTATGCCTCCATACACTTCCCCATTCAAACACTGCCTGCAGGTAAGTACATAGCTTTTAACCTAAGCAGAACAACAGGGATTAAAAAGACAAAATAAAGCAAGCAAATGCGAAGCAACTCCACCAGGTCACAACAAACCTGCAAGGGCAGGCATGGAAGGGCAAAAAGACACCCTTGTTTGTCGAGTTCGTAAAACTGCAGGAGAATAAACACCACCTGCAACATACACCAAGTTGTATTGTAAAATCCCTTTTCAACAATTATGGAGGTTTTTTCAACTGCAATGGAATTTATTTTTTTTTTAAATAATCCTTTGAACGGCAATGGCGATGTCTTGTTTGAGCCTCTCAAACCCTGTCTTCTAAGATGATCTCGGAGTCTCAATTCAGCATGCTCCCACTGAAAATACCCCCCTGAACAGCAAAGACTTGCTCAGCCTCGTTTCAGGATCAAGGAATCAAGCAAAGCAGCGCATTTCAAACATTCCATTATCTCCACGATCGCCTGTTTTGTGGAGGTTTTGGGGTTTGGGTTTGCTTTTTTAAGAGGCCGGGAAGCAAATGCTAAGGGAGGAGGCTCCGCATTAAACATTTCTTTTGCACAAGGCTTGGGAAACACCAAGTCCAGGCTCCCACAGCACTGTTGCTTTGCCCTCTTGTGGAGAAGTGGGAGAATTCACTCTGAGGTCGGACAACACGGACAGCCTCGTACAGCAGCATGAGAAAAGCTGCTCATAGTACAGATAAGCAGGTTCGGCACCGCTGCAGGAAAAGCTTTCCCTGTTCCTTTCCCACTTAATTAATTTCCCTTTCAACCGGATCATACCTTGGTGCGGGGTGGACTACTATCGCTAACAGAAACCAAACGCGTCCCGCTCCGAACCACTTCACGACCCATTTTGTAAAAGCAGGAAGGATCCTAGATCCACAGATTTCAGTAATGCCATTTTCTGGCTACAGATTTCTCCAAATTATCTGTACTGTGCGGGAACTGGCCCTGTTCCGGAGAACAGCAGTGCATGCAGCACTTAGAGCTGCGTTCCTGCCAGCGTCCAGAGCTATTTATAACGTGCAAAGATTTAGCTAGAACTGAAATACCAGTGTCGAAATACATGGGTGCAGGAATCGCTGAGGGCTGGTTGCCTCTCAAATACTTAGAGAAAAGAAGTTTTGTACCATCAAACTGTTATTTTAATCCATCGCTGCTGTCATCATCCCAGTGAGAATTTGGGGGAGGAGGGGAGGAATAGAGGCAGCCACCTGGAAAACACACCTGCGTGTTAAGGAAATTTAAAAATGCTGATTTAGAGTGAGCAGAGAGAAAAGTGTGTTCCAGCTTGCTGTCAGAGCCCAAGGCTGCCCGCAAGGCGGCAGAAGTTCAGCCCGCAGGATCAAGGCCATCTGCTCGCGGTGAGATTCGTCACCTGGAACGCAGCCAAAAGTGACAAAACCAAATGGCGTTCACTCGTGGAAGGCGCGTGCGGGACTCCCCAAAATGCACGCTCACCACTGCATTTTAAATGGGGAAAAAAAAAACAAACCCAAATATTTTCAAGAAAATATCCCTTCCAGGGTGCGTTTCCCACGCCATCTTGATTTATTAATTCGTTGCAGCAAGCACCTCTGTCCTCTTATGGAAAAAGAAGTCACACAGCTGACTTCAGGCCAACACAAGAAGCCACCACCGAAGCCACGAACGGATTCTGCCCCGAAACGAGGGGCCATGTCGGGCTCTTCGCTGCCTCAGACGCAGAAGCGTGACCAGATCAAACCACCAAGCTCCCAGTGGATTTCACAGCACACTTACAACCACACAGAATTCTGAGTTTTATAGCAGACAAAATGCTCGCTTATTGATAAATTCTGGATGTCCTGTGGGATTCTGAAGCCAAGACCTGTGAATCTGACCGATTCCTAACACGGGAGCTATGAACAGTTAAGGTTCCTCCTGACCACAGCAGTTAAATCGCTGTCGGGGCAGGGAGGATGCTTCCAACAGCTCTTTGGACAACTCCAAAGCACCGCAGCCTAGAGAAGGTGATTCTGCATTTTTGGCGAGCCAGCACCAAACTTCTTCACCCCCGAAGCAGCTCGCAGAGATGTTAGCCAAAAGTTCACTGCCCAAAAGCAAATTCTCGTGGGGAGTTTAGAAAGAGCCTCGGAGCTCACAGCCACAGCACAGCCTCCTACTTCCTCCTAAAAATCACCTACTTCTTCCTAAAAGCACTGTGAAATATTGAACTTCCACGGGGAAAACTGAAGGGAGAAGCTGAGCAGCAGCCAGGCAGGGGCAGCCACAGCAGCGAGCGCAACACCTCAACCCGAATCAAGAGACCTCCGGCAGTCAGGAGAGCCTCTTCCCACACCGTCACACGCCAGCATCCCCGTTTCGGAGGATGTGACTTCCCAAGCGTGGCCATTAGACCACTGGAGCCTTCAAGTCCTTGTCAACCGCTCATCAGAGTCTCTTTTTTTTTTTTTTTCCCAGCAGTCAGGCAGCAAATCACACAGCCCAATCACACACCTCCATCTCCCTCGGGCACCGAACCACTGCTCCATTTTTCCTGTCGCCACACCACATGGATGCCATTAAAACAATCCACACCGATAGATCCTTCAGAATTATAGCAGAGTTTATTTTAGTATTTTGTACAGCCAGCATTGGTCTCCAGGAATAAGTTATGATCGTACATAAGTGAGTCCCCCCCAACCCCACCCTTTCAGGAATGTTCAACTTTCAGCATTTCTAATTTAGAGGGAAGTTATTTGTAGGGTAAGACGCAGTCTGAAGAATGGAAATCAACCTTCATTTGTGAATAAAACTCCTCAGAAGTTCTCAGGGTTTACTTGCATCTAATTGGATTCATGAACAAGCGCAGAGGTCTTTCGGGACCGCACTGAGCATGCATTCGTCGCAGGGACAGTTGTATTTTCTGAAATCAGACAGGATTTTGTTTCCTTCCACCCACCCCCCCCACCACACCCCACGGTTCTGCTACGCAGATACATATTTCACAGTCTCGTACAATTGCTGCCCATAGCAGATTTTTCCAAAAGGTACTTGTATCCCCATCCCACTTCATTTATCGGGTTGTTCTCAGCACCACTTAGAACACCTTCATTTCTCACTGTGTATTTTGTTTCTTTAACACAGGCCATCCCAGACCTCGGTATTGCCTTGAAGCAATAAACAACACACAAAGCAAATAAATATTTTTAAAAGCTATTCAATGGTAGTGATGTACATACTTTGTTCCAGTGCAGAACTTGGTTATCTACCAGGAAAAAGCCGTCCAAGGACAGCTCTTGGGCAGCAGACTGGGAGGCCCACTCACCCGCTTGCACCGCTCTCCTCGTGTTACTCGAGCGATGGGGGAAGAAACGAGCAACAGCCTACGAGCAATTCCTCTCCCCTCCGTGCTCAGAGAATTGCCAGTGTCCGACATTAAGCGATTTGCATTCTCTAGCACTAATAAAGCAAAAAGAGGTTGTAGCCACATTCCCTTCTCCCTCTCTGAAAAGCCTGCCCCATGCTGAAGTAGTTCAACAGCTGGGGGAGATGCCAACCAAGAAGAAGCGAGAGCCAAGAGCTAGCCGCAGGGCTGGCAGGTTTTAACGCCCTATTGAGAGGAGCCCTTCTGAGGCTGACAGGTCTGTAGGCAGCCCCAGACAATGCAGTTTCGCCAGAAAGTCCCTCCCTGCTTCACCCCTCAGCTCCACAGCCGCCCCCCCCCGCCTATGCCAGCACGCCGACACACCGGGGGGGGGGGAGTTGTAGGTGGTTTTTAGAAAACTGGTGCAAGTGAAAAGCCCAAACGTTGAACCTGATCCAGAATCCCCATCAAGGGACTGGTGAGGGTTTTACTCATCCTGACCGAAAACGAGCAGCTGAATACTTGGGTATGGGGGAAATTTTGTTTAGAAAGGTTCAGCCACACCTTAAAAGCCTTATAAAGCCACCTAAGCTGAAACCAAGGTCTGGATTCAGAAACTGAATGCTCCTTCCTTGTCGCTTTGAAACATTCTGCCACAGCGATTAGAAAGCACAAGAACGCTTTGCAAGTTTGTGTTTCCAATGTCAAAAGGAAGACGAGCCCACCGCCACATCACGCCTTCCTTTCCAAAAGGAAAGCAAAAGGAAACCCGCGGGGCAAACGTTTTTGCATTTCCTACGGAGAACAAAACTGTTGCTAAAGCCATGGAAACTGTCACAGAAAACGACCCAACGTAGCACCGTACTCCACGAGAGCGCCCCCAAACGCTTTACAACACGACATAAGCACACTTACACGAATGTCATATACCCGTCCGAGGTATATTTTCTGATGCCACGTAGTGGGGTTTTTCTTTTTCCCTTGAAGAAATTATGTCCCAGTTAGAATAAAGCAAACCCTTTCTCTCAACTGTTCTTTTTGACATGTTCTATATATATATACAACCCTTAAAATACACTTAAAAATAGCTGCACATGGTTTTTTTGTATCATTATACTGGAGAAGGGAAGTCCAGACAGACCATGCTTCTCAGTACATTAAAAATTGTTAATAAAACCCAACCGGACTCGCTCTCTCCTGGTTGGCCCAGAGGAGGGAAGGGAAGGAACAAGCAGTTTTAAAATGGGAGTCTTTCACAAAACACGCTACTTACAAATCTCAGGTTAATTTTCTCAACCAGTTTTGTATCAAATCCTTTCTTAAACATCTGAGGTCACACACTGCCGTCTTAGCAGTGAAATCTGTTGCAACATGCATGTGTCAGCTTCCCACTCAACCAACTGCAACCCTGAGGATTTTTCTGGCCCGGTAGAAAGAGGAAATGTAACACAATTCCTGAAGTATGGCTGGTCCTCCATCTCAAAACTCCATGTGACTCCCCCGATGGTTCTTGGACACCACACTCACACTTTTTTTGTTTTTCCTCTAAATACACGTTTCCCTCTAACCAACATGCAGAGTTCTCCTCCCAATCATCCACATCTCCATGTCCCAGCAAAACCATCCACGTCATCCGTCCAGGGGTTTTCCCAGGTAGACCAAAGTCACTTCTGTGTTACCATACACAGCAGACACTGCTGGATACAGGCAAACTTTCGGCAGTCCTCTGAAGGCAACTCCCAAGAACTCATAGCCCCTCTCAAATGCTAATGTTTTGTCTTCCATGTCCAGGATAACTCGAATCCTTTCACCTATCTGGAAACAGAGACAGGAAGGGGGAATAAAAAAAAAGATTACTTAGAAAAAGTCAGCATATTCAAATGGAGGCACAAAAATAAAGCACAGCCCAGGTACAACGCAGCAGGTAATTTTAAAGCAAAGCCTTCCTGTTTCTCAGGATTGCATTACTTTTACGACAGGAATTTCTGTTTCACTCCAACGGACCAGGAGCCTGTTTCCAGCAGGCAGCCTGGCCCTCATCACCTACAGGATAATTAACAGAACCCTTCTCATTCGGGGAGCACCAAGAGCGAGCGTACTACATGCCATGTGCTTCAGCACACCACAGACTTTGGGAATCTCTGTACCAGCCTCCACATTACTGAACTCTGTATTTAGCTGTTGCTACCCCTGAGCAGTTCATCGCTCTGCAAAGAGCAATTTTAAAGACAATGAACTTGTTTCAGAAAGGGTAAGCACCATGTGCAAAGCATACCAGAAGGCACTACTATGCAGGTGCTGTCAGAGAGGAATTCCCTCACCAAGGCTTAAGGAAATTCCAGTGCAAAGCTTCAGCAAAATAAGTGTGAAAAACCTTATACATATGTAAAAATATATACACACACGCACGAGTGAAACCAGCACGGAGCACAGCAAGAGACTTGGATCTAGGCACGCACAGTGCTCCCTGCGTTTATCCAGCACACATTATTTTAGACAAAAATAGAAGTCCCAGGCAGCAGCAGCAAGCACAGCACGACGCCACACCGGCTTCTGCTCCTTCACCATCCAGCCCCAACTTATTTTTCTTCTAAGCAACACCAACAACCATGTGTGTTTCCTTGAAGATTGTTTTCTATAGCAGATCACTGTGCATGTCTTACTAAACGCAAAATACTCCAAAGGATCACTGATCTGAGCTCTCAACAGTCTTTACAGGGAAAGCAGTGACTGGGTTCACCCCCGAGACCCCACACGAGCTGGGGACTCTCAGCTTCAGAACCTTTCCTGGCCCCGTTGCTGTGGAAGGGCCTAGACAAGGACAGCAGAAAGCAACTGCAAAGGGTTACGTCCGGAGAGCACCGACCCAATCTAGGGAACACGCAAATGGAAACAGATCTAAACGTCTTTAATTACACTGAATGTAAGTATTATTCCCCAAAACGGCAGGCATAACCTTCAGACAGAATTAAGTGCTCAGCAGTGAACTTTTACATGAAATTTGGGAATATCAGAAACAAGTTACTACACGGATCTTCACCCACAACTGAAACCTAAGTCAATACTCGCACAAAGCCACAGCATTCCAAGACAGAAATTATAATGCCTGCAGTTTTAAGCTGTAACACAACGAAATCCAGCAGCCCAAATGTTGTTGTGCGGGCAGCCAGCAGAACAAAGGTAAACACTCCTACAGAGACAAGAAGGTGGAATGGCGCTTGCTCTTTAATAACCTGAAATTATCTGAACATCGCATCCCAGCATCCCAGCCAAGGGATGTCACCTATGGGAACGCTGCCAGTGAGCAAACAAGCAGCACTCAGCACTGCTGCAGGTTTTTGCAGGGAGACTCTTACCTAAGCACTAACTCAGCTCACACTGCCATAAAAATGGTAAAGTACCACTGACATTCACCTTGCTGTGGGGCAAGTTGTTACTCCTGAAGGCTGCAACAGTCGTCTTGACTTTTATTTCAAAAAGCAATGCGGTGTCTAAACAGGCACCCATGCAACACGCTTCACACTCAATATTTGAAATAAAAGTGGGGAAACAACCGAGGGTCAGGTGCATTGAACACCACACACAGGTGCAGCCTGAGGAAACTGTAAACCAAGGGGGAAAAGGCTCACAAGGTAGCACCACTTGCCTTCTGCAGGGAAGGCAAAGAGCCCCTTACGTGGGCATTTGGGACCAACTCAGCAGAGAGCTAGGACAGGTGAGGGAGGAGGACCTCGACGGCCAGCTGCCATCAGGCACGGTAGAGCTTCCAGCCCGCACTGAGCCTTGCTCACCTGGTATTTGGGTGCGTTATTGCACTGGGGGAAACTGCCATTCACCTCCCCGTTATGCAGCAAGTTATTGTCCACCAGGTTCCAGCCCCAACTCTGGTCATCGCTGCCCAGCAGGGCCACATAACCCTGGCACTGCATGGCCGCCCGCTTCGTGGCGATGCCAATGACAGCCACAGTGCCCAGCGGGCCCTCCCACCACACCTCCCAGGCGTGGCGGCCCTCGCTGAAGCCGATCTTGGTCCGCGCCCCATCTGTGCTCTGGGCGATGGGGTTGCGGTGCAGGGTGAAGCCGTTCTTCTTGATGTAGACGTTCCGTGAGCAGTCGTTGGTGCTGAAGGCGTGGTGGAAGGCACGGACCTAGGGGAGGAGAAGAAGGGGGAGGGGGAAGATAAAATCCTGTCATATTTTTCAGGCCCCACACCCCCCTTGGTTACCAATAGTGGGTGGGACAAGCGGCTAGGGGGGTGTCCCTGAGGGGCCAGGGGGTGCTGGGAGGCCGGGGAGGGGGCTCCCCGAGGGGCCCCCGAGAGGCCGGGGGGTGCTGGGAGACCGGGGAGGGGGTCCCCGAGGGGCCGGGGGGTGTCCCGGGCTCACCTTGCCCTTGTAGGTGGGCACGTTGCAGAGGATGTCGGTACGCAGGGCCTCCTCCGCCAGGCAGCGGGCCGCCAAGCTGCGCCACACCTCGCTGTTCTCGTCGCCGTGCAGGACGCGGTGCCACAGCTTACAGACCAGCGCGCAGCTCCTCAGCTCCCGCAGCTCCAGGTAGGAGAAGACCAGCTCCAGCACCCGCCCCGGCAGCCGCCAGCCCGGCCCTCCCGCCACCGCCGCCGCCGCCCCCCCGCCGCCGCCGCC
>JADKXX010004803.1:0-111743 GCA_017310255.1 Butorides virescens | reverse complement strand
CCCCCCCCGCCGCGGCCGCCGGTGTCCGGAGCGGGGCCACCGCCCCTGGGGGCCGGGCCCTGCGGCCCTGGGGCCGCCGTCCCGCCCCGGGACAGCCGCGGCGGCCACCCTCGGCTCCCCCGAAGGGGTGGCTTACCCGGCGCTGGGCCGGCCGGGCCTCCCGGGAGCCGGGCCTGCCGGTGCGAGCGGCCGCGGGGCAGGAGGGGGCAGCCGGGGAAAAGTGACCTCGGTTGCCGACGGCGGGTTTGCGAGCCGGGCTGCGGGTAAGGCGTCCGGCGCTCTCCGGAACTTTATTTAATCGACAAGACTGACATTGCCCCGGTGGGCTGAGTGAGTTCCAGCTGCTCCTCAGGCCAGGCGCGACAAAATCCACGGGCAAAACATAACACGGCAAAAAAAAACAAACCTGAAACCGCCCCAAAGAAACCCTCTATTGCCCAATAATGCCACAAAACCATAGACATGGCACAGCCAAAGCTGGTGCCGGGGCAGCCGAAGCCCCGTCCTGCTCGGAGCTAGCTCTCCTTCCCCACAGCACGCAGCTCTTGCCAATACTTGTGCTTTTCTCTTGCTTGGGGTCTTTTTTTTTTCCCCCTCTGCCTCATTTTCTGCTGATCTGGCCCCTGAGCGGACCGGTGGCGGGCAGTCGCGCCAAGCAGAGGGCCAGGAGCATGGTAAGCTGGACCGGCCCGCTTTGAGCCCAAATTAAATCGGGTGTGAAGCTCCTAACAACCTGCCTTAAAAGGGTAATGCATTTCTTAGGAAAGATGCCGTTGCTTATCGCTTCGTGCAGGCGTCCTGTAGTGTTCGCCAGCCGCAAGAACATTCCAGCAGGCCCCGCCTAGGGACCGTGCCCCTGTTTTGCCAGGGCTGCAGAGGCAGCAGCTCGCAGCCACGCCAGAGCAGCGGGCCTGCTCCCGGTGCTGCACGGGCACAGGCTCCAGCGCCACTGCCCTTCCGTGCTGTCGTGGCCAACGCCGATGCTCTTGGAGCCAAAACTTTGTTTGGGCACCGGTCTGTGGAAGCGCCTGTTTTAACTGGACGCTAGAGTTTCACGTAGCGTGTGTTGCAGCCCGCGCGATGATCTTGTTGCTTGGATAAGCTTTCCGCCATCACGTGACCAACACCAGCTCGAATTCAGCATTTGGTGCTTTTTTTTGTTTCAGAGGTGTCTCCAAAGTATGGCAGTCAAATGGACTGGTGGGCATTCGTCCTCTATATTGTGCTTGAACGTAAACACGGAAGGGCTGGCGGCTTCGGGTGCGGAGAGAGGCGAGCTGGCGCTCTGGGATGGGGGAGCAGCTCTGGCAGGACGGCTCCAGCTCCCGAAGACGGATGACGTGACCTCCTTGGTGTTCTCTCCGCACCGTCCCACCAGGCTGTATGCCTCCCACGGAGAAACTATCAGTTTGCTGGATGTTCGATGCCTCAAGGAGCCCGCAGAACGCTTCCACGTGAATGAGGAGGAGATCAACTGCCTCTCGGTGAACGAGAGTGACCGTTTCTTGGCCGCAGCTGATGACTCGGGGGCAATAAAGGTTATGGACTTGGAAAACAAGAAAGTCAGCCGGTCCCTGAGACACGCAAACATCTGCTCCTCTGTCGCCTTTCGACCTCAGAGGCCTCACAGCCTCATCTCCTGTGGACTGGACATGCAGGTGATTTGCATACAAGTAGATGGTGATTAGAGAAGCAAAACAGTAACTACCCACCCGTGTAGTCAGGTGCCAGCAGACTTTCACTAAGGTGTGCAGCCTGCAGTTGCCAGAAGGCTCCTTAACTTTTCTAAAGTAGTTTTGGCAGAGAAGGGAACAGGGTTGGGGCTGCTTCTGCCGGTTTCTACTCTGTGGTTCCTCCCCCTGTTTTTATCCTCATCAATAGTTAGGTTATAGAAGCGGGGGGGTGGGGGGAAATGAGCAGAGGGTGCAAAGCGTGCTCTGGCCACGTGAGCTCTCTGTTGGACCCCAAACCAGGAGCTGTCCCTAGTTACGGCTACAGACGAAACGCAGATGGTAGGAAAACGCAAAATGCTTGAAGCAGACAGTACGCTAGCAAGAATGCTTTATGCTGGGCAGATAAATACCTACCTAGGTGGTACATGCCACTGTAAGGACGAGTCATTTTTTTAATTTATCCTTTGTTCTGATGAGCCTCTTGGAAGTGTTAAATGTTCTTTGCCTTTTGTGCTTCTCTGACCTCATCAAGAGGAAACTTTTTCTCCTTTGCATGCCACTTGTGGAAGCGCTCTGAGAAAAACCGTGCTAGGAGGTAACAGATGCCCGACTTACGCTGCCAGAGTCGGTGACTCAGAACGGATGTTGTTCAGTACCTTCTTCCCAGTGGTTGAGATCTGACAACATTCCTGGTTCAGCCTGAGATCAGAGCTGTCACTTCTGCAAAGGTTTCTGTGCTTCTAGCAGTATTTGGGTGAAGTTTGCTCTGACAGTGTTGAGCAGTTTCACCCAATGTCCTTAAAACCAAAGCACGTCAGACACCCATTTGAACAAATACATTGGGGTATTTAGTATAAGCTGTATTTTTCGACATAAAAGTCATAAATCATATAAATTCAGTAAGTGTGTATATATATATATTTATAGAGAGAGAGAGAGATTTTTTAATATATATATATCTATCTCCAAATAGGGGCTGATTAATAGTAGTCTGCCAACTTTAAACTTTGTCAAATTTTCAGAAATTTTCCAAATTATTTTTTTTTCCTTAGTTTGACTAAAAGAAGGATGAAGTATTTTAAATGACATACTGTGAGAAACTTCTTTGCAGAGGTACCAAAGTGTCAGTCTGAGAGGAGTAAATGCTCGGCACCTTAGACACTGGCTTAATTTCAGCTCCCTGAAATGCAGATTTTGTTTTTATCAGAACTGTAACTGTTTATATACCACTTCTGTGGGAGTGAACTGGTTATTTTGAACTGGTTGACTGGCGGCTGAATATGAGCCAGCAGTGTGCCCAGGTGGCCAAGAGGGCCAGCAGCATCCTGGCTTGTATCAGGACTGGTGTGGCCAGCAGGAGCAGGGCAGGGACTGTGCCCCTGTCCTGGGCACTGGTGAGGCCGCCCCTGGAATGCTGGGGTCAGGGTTGGGCCCCTCACTCCCAGAAGGACCTGGAGGGGCTGGAGTGTGTCCAGAGAAGGGCAAGGAAGCTGGGGAGGGGTCTGGAGCCCAAGGCTGATGGGGAGCATCTGGGGGAGCTGGGGGTGTTCAGCCTGGAGGAGGCTGAGGGGAGCCCTTATCGCTCCCTACAACTGCCTGAGAGGAGGGAGGAGCCGGGGGGTCAGGCTCTGCTCCCAGGGAATGGGCAATGGGACGAGGGGAAACGGGCTCCAGTTGTGCCAGGGCAGGTTTAGGTTGGACACTGGGAAAAATTCCTTCCCTGCAAGGGCTGTCAAGCACTGGAAGGGTCTGCCCAGGGGGTAATACCCTGGGGGTATTTAAAATCCGGGCAGATGAGGTGCTTAGGGCCAGGGTTTAGTGGTGGGATGGCAGGGTTAGGGGAATGGTTGGGCTTGGTGAGCTTAAAGGGCTTTTCCAACCCAAACAATTCTGTGATTCTATGATTCTATGATTCTATGATTTTTTTGTGACTTTTTAGTTCTAGTATGTTTTCCTGTAGCTTGGCAAGGAGTTTTTTAGGTGAAAGTCAGTATCCCAAAATAGTAGGAATTTGTTAGCATGCTTTTGTACAATGAAAAGAGCATTTTCTTCCGCATCGAGGCTGGCTTTAAGATATCTCATTTCACAAAGAGCAGCAGAGCTGCAGTACTCCAAGATGCTGTGCTGCAGCATGTCTTTGGACTGGTTACAAGCTCTACGAGCATCAAAACGAGTTCTGAGCTCGCATGTCAAAGCCGCAGCGAAGCCAGCAGCTGATGAGAACTGAAATTTAGGTTGCTGGCGTTTTTTCAGGCATGCTGTGGAAGCAGGGAAAATGCCAGGAGGACGGAAAAGACTTAGTTTGCAGAAAGCTTGTTGGCAACTGATGAATTCATATAGCTGGTGCAGCGCTGTCTGTGATGAAGATGGGAGTATTTGCCTTGAGCATTAAGACACAGCCACTCTGATTTACTCTGCACAGTTGTCGCAGAAAGTTTTCACTTTCATTGGTAGCAAAGTCGTTTTAACGAAGCGGCAACGGCAGTTGCCAAAACAGAAGAGTGACAGGAAAACAACGTATTTTGGATGTCTTAGTGTGATTTGGGTTCCAGAAACGCACAGCCAGTGTGACAACTCTTTTGTGGCCCGCATTTAAAGACTTCTGTACTTTCTACTGGAGATGACTAGTGGAGGAGGATCTTTATTAATAACAAATTAAAGCTTTGATTGAAAAAGCAAACAGCACATCAGTACTGAATTATACTGACTTGTGCTTTCATATCTGTTGGCCTTGAAAATGCTCATCATCGATTCCGATACTACAAAAATATTGAGGGAATTATTTTTAACAGGTGCAATGTAAACCTATCATGCTTGAATTCCTGTCTGAGAATCACAGGGTGTGCTTGAAAGCACTGTTACTGCTTCATGAGGGGCTTGGAGGTGGGGTGGCGTTTTCAAAGCAAGTCTAAAAGTACAGCCTCCCCCCATCTCATCAGGAAAAGCACGCCCTATCTTGACAGGGAAATAGCACAAACCAGAGCTGCTCATTGGGTATTAAAAAAACCCAACGTGTATGTATGTCTGTTGAAGATCGAGGGCCTGAACTACTGTTTGCCTTTTGCTGTTCCATTTTTCAAACACGCTCACAGAAGTGATTATTTTAGGACAAGTACGTAGCAGAGACAGAACTAAAATTCAGAATGATAATGATCTCTCTCTACTGCTAGCTATTCCATGTCCCTCCTTTTAAATAATTGATGTGATTGATGTGATTACTACCGCTGAGATGAATGCAAAAAGCATTTTAGAGTGGCTTTTTCATCTATTTCACGGTCTAAAGGTCTGAGTCATTGAGTCTGCAGAGTAGGGCGGTATGAGGGCTTGGAGAGCGTGCCATAAAGATTTGCTATATTTATCAGGTGAAGTTCAACCGCTCCTCACAACACGTCCTGCATCCCTTGCACTCATGCATAGCCTTTGCTCTCCTAGAGCAAGAAGTGTGGTTGGGGTTTTTTTACTGTTAGTGAAAGATCTGTTTTTACTTAAAACCAGAAATGGACAAATTAATTGATTGATACCTTTTCTTTTCAAGGTTATGCTGTGGAGCCTGCAGAAAGCTCGTCCCCTGTGGACCACAGACCTGCAGGAGTGTGAAGCAGAGGAAGACAGTCCACAGGCAGCCGGCCAGTTCTTTAACCCACCACTTGCACATTCCCTGTCTGTCGCATCGTGTGGCAACATCTTTGGCTGCGGAGCTCAAGATGGTAAAGTCAGAATATTCAGAGTGACCGGTGTCAAGTTTGAACGTGAGCTGGAGTTCCACAGTCACAGCCTGGGAGTATCGCAGGTCCTCTTTATGCCAGAAGCATACTGGTTGTTGACTGGAGGAAATGATGGGAAAGTCTTGCTCTGGGACGTCAGCAGTGACATTGGGAAGCAGCAGAAAAGTCCATCAAAATCTCTCCAGAGAAGGAAGGCCCAAGCACCCGCTTCCACCAGACAAGACAGAAAGCTCAGCAAAGTGGCTTCAAATGAACAGGCTAGAGTTTTACCAAAGCTAACCATTGAGCACGGAGAGAAGGTGAACTGGATCTCATGTGCAGAGATCAAAGGCTCGAGGAGAGTGTTAGTTGCTGATCAGAGCAGTTCGGTATCTGTGTATCCATTGCCAGAACCTTAGACGCCAAGATGTTTAGAGAAATTGGGGGAAAACCACTTCTTGGAGTTTGAAATGAGCCCGGTTACATGTGTGGACAGTGAACTGAACAGTGAAACCTGTTGTGGCCTTCGGAAGGGGAAGGGATTTGCTGCATACTCAAACGAGTACCCGTGATGTCACTGGCCTTGCCTTATGTTTTTCAGCGGCTGTTGGTATTCACTGCAGCTGTTTCTTGCAGGGTGGCAGTTTGCTTCTTGAACTTAAGTGAAACGGGTTTCAGTAGATTTAGGGGTAATGCTAATTCATGGCCAAGCTGACATAATTAAGCTTGGAGGAAGAGGTTCACGCTAATGGGGACACCCACAATGCTAAATGAGGATGCTGAGCAGTCACTGGCTGAGCTCATAGAATTGTTTAGGCTGGAAAACCCCAACCGTTCTCCTAACCCTGCCATCCCACCACTAAACCCTGGTCATAAGCACCTCCTCTGCCCAGCTGTTAAATACCTGCAGGGGTGGGGACTCGACCCCTTCCCTGGGCAGCCCCTTCCAGTGCTTGACAGCCCATTTTTCCCAGTGTCCAGCCTAAACCTCCCCTGGCGCAACTTGAGGCCATTTCCTCTTGTCCTAGCTCCTTGCATTTTGAACTATTTTGGTGCTTTACTTAACTCTCCCCATTAAACTGCATCACAGTCAGCGTAAACTGGCCATTAGCGGAAATATATTTTTCATTAGTTTGTCAGCAGCTGCATGTGAGACTAGAGGAGCATCAACTAACTAATGAGTAATCAAATTTCTTAAACAATCATTGTCAATTGGATTTTTTCACACTGCAGTAAGTGAAAGAGCAGGGGGAAACGTTCGCATCTGTTTGGTGGGTCAGCAGTCTTACGCATTTAGTTGTTTATCCCACAGAAAAATAACTATTACACTTGTCTTAATAAATGCTTTCTCTCTCACTGCTCCCTTGTGCTTACCCTTATTCTGGTATTGCCAAACTTATGTGCTGTGCAAAGTTGTGTCAAGAAGGGTGTTGTATACCGCATCGCAGGGGGAATACAAAAGGCCAAAGGCACCGCTCCTCCTTACCCAAATACTTCCACTGTCTTCCCAAAGCTTCAGAAACACAACCAGCAGAACTTGGCCGTTATGCCTTGCTAGAAGCACCTCTTAATTTGCATGTTGAAGGTGGGAAGAATGTGACTAAGTGGGAATGCTGTAGCTCTGGACATGTTCAGTTCATGCTGGACTTCCCGTGGAATGGGCAAATAATTACAAGAAAAAAAGCTTTGTTTCCTCAGGCTGTCCTTAATCTTTCACCAAACTGAATGCCTGGTACTGGCTGAAGATCTGCTTCACTGATGCAGGGTTTGTGCTGTCTTGTTTCACCAGCTGTGCTGTTACCAGACTCACGTTACCTATCTGCCTTCTCTTTTTTCTTTTTGATGGAACAATTTCCAGCTCTTTTTTTGCATACCCAGCTCTTGAAAGCCAGTCCGTCCTTTATGGAAAAGATTCCAACCATCTTGGTTTAGCTATCCTTCACCCTCAAAGCAGCTCCCTGCAACCAAACACAACTCACTCTCATCCAAGTCGGATTTTACCATCATACCTTTTAAACAGAAAAAAAAAAAAAGGAAAAAAAGTAATCTGCTTGTGTAGCCTTTCACAGCAGGAGGCTTTGGCCTGGTGGGCACGACGGCAGAATGAAGCCAAAAGACAGCAAAAAAAGCACAACAGTGTAGGTACCCCCTTTGGTGCCACCTCTAAATTAATGTTGTGTATGAAGACAGACAGGATCAGTGGGTCAGAGGAAGCCGTCCAGATGCATAGTTCTGTATGTGATATGTTCACCAGCATGTGCGCGTGCATCTATGACCTATATTTGGATATACGGTCTATAAAAAGCCTCGGTACAAACAACCTCCTGCAGGAGTCAGATCCCCTGTCCCTCTTGTTGCTGCCTGCTTCAGGAGGGAGGATCAAGCCCGCTCCAGCGTTGATTTCTTCTCTTCATGTTCTCCAGGAGGATGGCTAAAGCCAGCATCTCTCTGCGCTCCCTGAACGAGACGTTAAACAGGTCACTGAAGGGTTGTGCCGGTGCTGCGCTAAGGGACAGGGAAGGACGAGGGGCATAGAGGGCTGGGGAGAGGGGACGAGGCTATCTGTTAGCACAACATACCTGTGCTTCCTTGGAAATGTTCGTGGGTAACAGAGAGGATGTAAATATACATTGTGTGTATGTGGAAAGGGAGAGGTTCATGAGCAGTCTTCTGTTTCTCCTTTACTTGTTGGGGAGGGAAGGGGGACAGAGGCACAAGCTGCGCCGTTTCGTGAACACCGCTCTGGGCCAGCCTGCAAACTGCTAGTCCCGGCAGTTTGCTGCAGGATTTGTGCAATTGCAAAGGCCTGTCGCTGCATGAAGCATTGCCGGGTGATTATGGGTAGCAGAAAATTGGGGTTTGCACCCTGCTACTGTTGTAAATGGGAGATTTGGGATGAACTGAATTTGGGAAAACACCTCAGAGTCTGGAGGGTTCAAAGATAGGAAGTACGTGGTTATCATCAACAACAACAACAAAAAGAACCCTGAGAATGGACCATTGTTGTAAGTTTAAAGAAAGAAAATCACTGTCACTGAGGAATTGAGAGATGGGTGACGCTGATTCACCTTCCATTTTCAAAGCCTGTACTGGGAAGAGGAAAGCCTGACCAACAGGTTCATTGGCTTCATGTAAAATAATCCGGCCCGAGCTGCCCCTGCTGGCACCGCTCCACATGCTCAGCTGCAGTGCGGCAGCACAGTCGCTGGTAGAGAGTGTCTCTAACCAGACAACAATCGCGGGGTCAAATGCAAGCCATGAGCACAGCTCTTCAGGAAGAAGAGCTGAAAAAGGGTGTGAAATCCTCCACAGTTAGAGACAGGTGAGACAGCGTTCCCTCTCAGTGGACTTTCACACATGGCTTTGCATATACTACCTTTAAGGTACTGTGCAGACGGTATCAAGCACCAGCTGATAGACTTAAGAGACTGCTCCTCCAGTTGAGAAACTAACATTGTTCCTCAGTGGCTTTTATGACTCCCGATTCACATGATGGTAACCACAAAAAACGATGCTGGAGAGTCGACCAGAGAGAGAAACAGGAACACAGGAACCGCTCCTGAAAGAAAAAGCGAAAATGAAGTCTGGGGGAAAGTGAGTGAAGAAGCGTGTGTCTGACTGGTACCGTGAAGTGAGTGTATAGGAAGAGCTGTGGAGAAGTGTGGGGCTCTGCATTGGCCTGGAAAAGAAAACCAATGTGATGGCTCTCAAGTAATGAAAACATGTCATTTTCTGTAAATGCCTGAGCAGTGGAAGTAAGGTTGGGCGTACAACCACACTTTCAGAATGGCGGGAGGGCTAGATCTCTTACGGCAAATCTCCTGAGTACAGTTCTGTATGTTAACGAGAAGAGAAGAACTTTAAAAGCTTTCTGGTAAAGAGCAGGGATGTGGTTTGGGCATACGCTAGATGGACATCAGAGGTCACACGCTCAGTGGTAACTTCACTTACATTAAAGGAAAAAGCGTTGTTATTGAGATGAAAGCGGTAGGTTTAATCCATTCATCCACGTTTCATTCACAACTTGGATCGAGAGACAGTGGAGCCGATTCTATCAGAATTTACAAAAAGCTGATTAGCAAGATTAGTTATGGAGATCGGACGTACCATGGTGTAACTGAACAGATATTTTTAGAAGCAAAATTAGCAAATGATGAAATGTTTGCTACAGAGGCTTAAAAATACACAAGAGTAATTCACAGACAGGGAATATTCCCTGCATCAAAAAAGTGAAACCCGGTCAAATTCCAAAGCCTAAAGGCTGCTGAAAACCAGCGACAGCCCTGATAGTAGTATTGGTGAGGAAGGAGCTCTTTGATAACTTTTACTGTTATTTGTAGAGGAGAAAGCTCACAAGAATGGGCCGTTAGGAAGCTTATTTACCCTGATAAAAAGCTGCAGTCAGGGAGCAATTCACAGGCAAGCATCGCCCCCAGGACAGCACTCCTCATCCACCCAGCAAACCTTGAAGAATACATTAATTTTTCGCCAGTTCCCCTCTCTCAGAGACTGCTTGCACCGTGTTATTCCCAAACCTTTTACTATTGAGGTTTCTATGCTGCCACATTACATCATCCTATTACGTTGTTGTTCTCTGCTCGCGCAGCTATAGGTATGAAATGGAGCTGAAACTCATTCACAGCAAGTATCGACCCACTTCACCTGTGCTTATACACTTGGTCTGTTGACAAGACTCGATCACATTACGACATATCAGCTCTTCCAATTCTTCTGAACTAGCCGCATTTCTACGTCACACAAGCTCAATTTTCCAATTAAAGTTCTATTTTAGTCCTAAAATTCTCAGGGCAAGTGTGCACACATAAATAACATTTGAATGGGTGAAGCCCCCCCCAAAAAAGTTAGTCTGGGAATGATGCGCAACGGGATGGACGAGGATTGGTTGAAACCCAACACCCAGTTAACTATGCCCAGTTTCAAAATCTCACCGGTGAACCAGCAGGGGACAGGAGGCTCTGAGAAATAAAAACCTTGCTGAAGCAAGAGAAGTCCTACAGAAGTGAGATCAGGATGCAAGCAGCTGTCCCAGGATCACACTGGAAGTCTCCTAAGCCTCAGGGAACAACAGAAAATCATTAGACAAGGATCTGCACAAGCTGCCAGCCAGATAATGAATTAAGGTAAGGGAGTCTTAGAAAAATGTTGATGCCTTTTTATTTCCTCTTCAAGTGGAGACAGAGCTCAAAGCAGGAGCAGAGGAAGGCGGGTAGAGGGGGGAGCTGCTGTTAGCAAAGCAATGGTGTTCTTGATCCTTCTCTTAAAACAGCAGGCTTTACAATACCGTAGAAGAAGGGAAAACCATTGGTAAATTATTTAATATGCTGTTTATACAGCCTAGAGTTACCCTCTGTTTGTTTGGGAGGGGGAGTGGTTTGTGAGTTTTTATTTCTTTTTATGTCATCAGCTGAAAGCTGTGTATTTTGTCCTTGTAAAAAAGCTCAGCCAAAGACAAACAAAATACGACCATGACAAGACCAGGTTGGCTGGGGCTCTCAGCAACCTTATTTAGTTAGCGGTGTCCCTGCTCACTGCAGGGGCGTTGGACTGGGTGATCTCTAGGGGTCCCTTCCAACCCAGAACATTCTATGATTCTATGAAACAGGGTAAAGACCTTAATACAGTGTTTAACACAGGAAGGCCACAATTCAGAATTCAATTCCCTAAACATTAGAACAATGCAATTCGAATAGTCACAGAAGCAGTGGAGCAAACTGGGGATGAAGAGAGGCTATAGATAAAAACATAGGGTCTTGCCCGTAATATAATTTAGTGGTGGCATGGTTTTCGTTTAACCTGAGGTTCTGCCAGTAAAATGCAAAGAAAAATTACAGAAGTCTGTAGGGGGTAGCTGGTGTTTTGCTGGTGAATCACTTGCCAGGCACATAGTACCAGGATATTTGTTCCGTATTCAGGAAGGAACTTCGAATGATTCATATTTCAATGTCTTTGAGATCCTCGGGATTCTCAAGAACACACCTCAATGTAAATCAGCGAACTGAGGCAAATGTAAAGAAAACTCCTTTTATGAAAAGCAGCCCCAGGAGGACGGAAGCCCAGCATACCCTGCTTCTTGAGTAAAGAGCAGCAAATGGCTATGAAGCATCAATACTTGCATTCCCTCCTACTTCGTCCCTAAACACAGTGAGTGCTTTTAAAGCGGGCAGTTTTCTTAAGCAAAAGTGGAGTGGAGTAGCTCAAACTCAAAACCTTGCCTTTAGGATTATAACTGGAGTACAAAGATGCACCTTTTTTTTGGTTTTTGCTTTGTTTGTTTTTTTAAATAAGGAAAAATGCAACAGATACTGAGCAGTGAAAAAGCAGTTAATAAATACCAGCTCTGAAGCGGTTTTCTTATGGCTGTTTCACTACGGTCATCTTATTGCACAGTTGTTCTGCAGAAGGGGAGTCCTACGAAAGGGAAAAACCAGCGCAGGATGAGAAGGGCAACACTGTGGGTGGCTTGTTTATTATTTGCATAATTTTTAAACTGAGGAAGAATAATAAGTTCTGCTCAAGGTCAAATGGAAATAGTTCCAAAGATGAGGATACTACAAGTAAAAGCACAAATCACCTCAAAATGTATTAAGAGAAAAAAAACTGTGCCACTAATGGTGTTGCAAATGGTTGAGACCCACAGACATATCTAAATGTTGCGTCTGTATTTACAAGTTTTAAGACCTCTGCAGCAGGGAAGGGCCAAAAAGACCTGCGCCATATAAAAAACCTTAATTTCTTGCAGGGCGTGATTCTCATGCAGCTTGGGAGGACCCTCAGAACGGGGTCTGGAGCTGTTCACAGTGCAACATAAGCGTCACCCACCGTCACGGCAGGGAGCACCACTGCCAATGCCCAAGTCCTTACGGAATTCCTTTGTTTTCCATCCCTCAGAGTAGAAACCAAGCTGCAGACCTTGGAGGCTCAGTTCACAGACCTGGACTCAAGCTTGCAGAAACTGGTGCAGAAGTTTGAGCTGCAGGCCGAGATGCTGGAGAAGGAGATGAGCCAGGACCCGCCGTGGATGTGGGTGCCAGGGGAGAGGTGAGCGCACGGGAGGGATGGGAGCGTCCTCATCCTGCCTGCCCGGGTTACACCGGTGTGACTGCGGGTGCGCTCCCAAATGAGGCTGTGCAACCCGTACCGATGTATTTACCTTTCCCATTGGGATTGCTATTTACCTCAGAAACAGGCAGCATTAGGAAAAAAAAAAGTACGGTTCCTTTGACAAGTTGTTTTTTTGAAAAACCAACCCAACCACACAGCCTATGAAGTATTTATGGGGTTTAAAAACAGCCATGCCGCTTCCAAGAGAGCAGGGACATGAAGTCTGTTTGCATAACCGTCCCACAACAGTGGAAGGATACAAATTAACGCTGTGATTAGTTTCTCCAATTAAATCAGGCCAGAAGATTTGTAGCACGCAGGTTAGGCTTTGTTAATGCACGTATTGAGCCTTTCCACCTTCCAACCCAGGGTTTCTGGAGCAGCTCAGGCTTTCCGCACGCCCGGGGGAGCAGCCTCTAGCCAGGCTGCCTTTCAGAAGCAAGATCCATCGGTAACTATTTACGGCTGAAATATTCGATAGACGAGAAAACAGCAGCACCGCGGGGAGGCGGAGGCTCTTCACCGGCCCCGCCGCGGTTGCCCGGGCTGGGTGAGGCGGAAGACGGCCGCTAGTCCGGGGCGGGCCGGCTAGCCCCTCCCCGCCCTGAGGACCCGTGGTCTCTGTCTCCCGGCAGGCCCGGCTCGGAGAAGGAGGAGGAGGAGGAGGTGGTGGAGGAGGAGGAGGAGGAGGAGGAGGAGCGGCCGGCGGGCGGGAGCGGCCCGTCAGCGAGGGACGGGGCGGGGCGGCTCGCGAGCGGGCAGCGCCACGGCGGCGGCCATTGAGGGAGGCCGCGGCCTTGCCTGCCGCCGGGCCTGAGGACCGCCGGGCCCCCGCCGCGGAGCCGCAGCTCGGTGGGTGCTGACTCCTTGCTTCGACCGCTCGGGTGCGGGGCTGTGCGGGGCGGGGGGCGGCGGGGGGCCCGGCCTCTTCCCGCTGCAGCGGCCGGAGCGGCCTCCCGGTGCGCCGGGCCCCGGCGGCGGTGAGCGGGGCGGCCCCGCCGCCCTGCCCTGGCCATCCCCACCTAGGGGCTTAGCAAACGTTATTTTTTCTGTTAATTCTGTTTTTTCTGTTCCATTGTTTTGGGCAAATCGACGTTAGTCCGCAAGAGGCATACCTAGACTCACTAGGCCTTTATAACAAACCACCTGCAAAGCTGGGTGTTCCCGGGTTATCTAGCGCCCTTTTTGGGAAAAAAAAATAATTAAAGGCTTCATCCACAAAGGGAGAGGAGAAACAATAAAACCCAACTTAAAATACATTTGTCTCCCTGTCGAGTTCCTGCGTGACTGAAATCGCTGTCCTGCGCTCAGAAGGACCTCCCGCCTCTGTGAAGCTGCTTTTAAGAAGCTTGTAAGAACTTTCTTAACTTCCTGTAACTTAAAAAAAAAAACACGGTATTTTTATCCTTTTGGCTGCGTGTGTCTTTTATTCACTGTTCTGCAGTATTTCTGGGCCAAGTTGAAAAATCCTGCGAGGAGGGCTGGTGATAGAAAGGCTAGCTGATCCCTGCCACGTTAAGCCATACAAGAAGACGCTGAAGTGTTGAACATATTGGTTAGTTCTTTGCTTATATTAACAAAAAGTCTTTTGACTTTTTAGTCTCAGCTTAAGCAAATGAACGAACAAGGAAGAGCCTCCTCTCCTCCGATGCATAGGGATGTTGTATTTCACCTTGAGAACACGCTGGAAGCAAGTCTGTACCAGGAGCAGCTTTTGAATGACATGCATATACTGAAAAATTGACTGGATTGAATGGAAGGTTAAGGTAACTGTGATAACATACCCAGCGAAGGTGAGCATCACTTATGGCTGGGAGAGAGTAAATGCCGGAAGAACTCTTGCCTTCTTTTCCCCCCTCTTCTTACCACCTCCTTGCTATCCCCGGAGCGCCTCTTACAGCTCACGGGAAGCTGCGGTAGGAAACCCTGCTACAGTCTCTCCGTGACTTCTGGAAAGACCTTTGTCTTCCTCCAAAAGTAGAGAATCTCTAGGATCATGAGCAAAAGTAACAGCTTAAGCAGGCTTCTGAAATCCGCTAATGCTTTCATAAAGTAGCTGTAAACCAGGCATTTTCTGTTTTCCTTGATATGTATTACAGGAAGTAAAATACGCATTTCTTTTTGCTTTCAGGTACTGATATTGTACTAGTCTTGCTCCTCTACTTCGAGTCAGCATGTCGAAGAAATCAGAGGCCCCGCTTGCCTTGTCTGACTGCCTCTGCCAAATCTGCATGGAGGTCTTTGTGGAGCCCGTGACACTGCCATGCAACCATACCCTGTGTAATTCCTGTTTCCAGCTGACCGTTGAAAAAGCCAGTCTTTGTTGCCCTTTTTGTCGGCGTCGAGTCTCTTCCTGGGCGCGATACAATGCCCGCAGAAATACTCTGATCAACTGGGAACTCTGGGAGAAGATTCAGAAGAATTACCCGAAGGAGTGCGAGCGTAGGATTAACGGACAGGATTTGGAAGAGGAAAGTAAGTAAAATGGCACTTGTGCTGGGATGTCTCTGCTTTACCAAAGTAATTCCTGTTGGTGGACTTTGGATGTTGTGAAATAAGAAACTGCATAGACAGGCTGTGTAACGGCCAGAAGATGCAGCGTCAGAGCCCTCCCATGAAAGGGGCTTGCAAGGCAGAGCAATGGCCGGCTGCACCTTTTTCGGTGGTGGTGAGTTATATTATCTGGTCGTTGAGGTGGGTGCTTGTTCATGTGTTTTTGCGCAAAGCATCAGTGTATGGCAGCCTGTCCTTGCAAAGACAGTAATTCACTACTGGTACAACTGCAGCTGTAAAATCTGCAATTGGAGCACTTGCATGTCTGTCACCATCAGGTGAGTGAAGTGGTTGAAAGGCTTTGGGTTTTTTCAACCCTTAGGTGCTGTTAATTAGGTTGGTTAGAAATTCCAGGGCTTCAGTCTGTGCAGGGGAGTCTCCAAGCCTAAAATTGTGGTGTCGGAGAAACGGAGGTGAAATCTGGTTAACTTTTTGAAGAGGGATTTGCGGTTTTATTATGCTCCTAGCTCCGCCGGGGGAGGCTAACTGGTAGGTTGGCTCTATGACATGTTGTTCCACTTGCGGTATTTATGACATCTTTTTAATCACAAAAGACATAAGTTATGGTCATTGTACTTACTTGCTGTATGTACAAGGCTTGGAAAACACTGACTGCTGTTGCCACTCTGTAAACTGGTGCTTTTTTATTTCATTCCTTTGTAACACAAAATGCTTTTCTTCCACAACGCTTAAATTAAGGCAAATCATTCCTCTGACAGGGTATGGAAGTGATCTTTTGTTAAAATCTTTAGTCTTGGACTGTCACGATCTTGCTTTGTTCCTCACTACTTTTTTTTTTTTTTTCTCTCCTTCCTCTCATTTAGTCTGTGTCCCCCATCCGCAACACCAGCTGAGCAAGCCTGGGGAACTGAGGCAGGAATATGAAGCAGAGATTAGCAAGGTCAGTCTAAAAACATCGTTAAAAGCATAAATGCTTTGTATCTGGTTATTTTAACTGTTCCCACAAACAGCTGTTGTGTTGTTTAATGAAAGATACTTAAAAAGGCATTGCTGCTGCAAGAACACACTGGTCATTCCCTAAGCACAAATTGAATTTTTATCCTTTACGGAAGAGGAGAGACTTCCTCGCGCTTAACATGAGGCGATGTTTTTCAGTTTTCATGTGCTAGTTGATGTATACCTCCTTCCTCACCCTCTCAGCTGCTCCGGTAACATATGCTATCGTCTTGTCCCCGCAAGTAGGTGTGCTTTGCAGGGCAGGAAACACAGAGGTGCAGACACAGCAGAGCGCCCAGGTCTCTTAGTCAATACCTCATATTTCCCCAAAATCTGCCAAAGAGTTCTTTCATGGTTTGAGTGTCACACTTTTGCTGTCTGCGTCCCTGCCCACACATAATAAAATGGCTTTTGTAGGTCCTCAGATGGCACATAAAGTGAAATTTTGAATTGTTTTGGCTTTGGTCTTGTACTTGTCTGCTTGATTCCCCTCCCTAACATACCACAATTAGATGAACTGAGTAATGAATGTAGAGCATTCTCTTCCATATTTTCTTGCTCCCTGCCTTATCTGTGTTCATTTGAAAATCAGTATTTTTAAGAGATCTTAATGTTTGTCTAAGGATCTCAAGGTTCCTTCTTCCTCCAATTCAGATGCAGTAGCAATAAGAATTCTAGTTCAAAATAGTATCAGAACGCACCTTTCCCTGACAGCCCTGTTGCTGGTTGTTGCAAGAGCAGGGGGAGTACGTGAAACGGAGGACTGGGAGATTGTCTTTGGTGGTAGTTGTGGGATGAGATTGACTGGCAGCAGTAATATCGATGGTTAATGGAGGCGGTGTCAGTGAAATGTGTGGTGGTGTCTGGTGCCAATCATAAGGCATTGGTATGTGATTTGAGCCAAACTCAGACTTAACATAGCTTCTGTAGTATTACCGCTTGACGCTTCTCTAAAGCAAATTTCCAAATTCCATTACCCATTTAAGAAAGCTTTATTCATTCTCAAAGTACTTTGCTGTCCTTGTGGAGTTACTGCAAATTGATTTACCAAGCATGGATGTCTGCTATGAAGAAGGCAGATTTAACATTCTTGGTCTGCTGCTTTGGGGTTTGTGTGTTTCAAGATAGCAGAAGGACTCAGAAGAGAGATGTGCTGTCTTTTAGGCGTCTTGTGCCAATACTGACGTTACAATGTAAGCAGGTTGAGCAAATGCCGTGGTCTAGCTGGCCTTATAAAGAATCCTGAGTTTCTCTGTGATCCATGTATCTGGAGATGTTCTTGTTACTAATGTTTTTTGAAGGCAAGTAAATGAATTTTAACCTTGCATGCTAGCACGGTTAATGGTGTAGTCCTGGAGAAACCAAAAGGTAGGTCACTGTGTTCAAACCGAAGACTCTACACACGGTATCAGTTTGATTCTTACATCTTTGGGGAGCTGTGTAGTTAAATACTGGCTTTGAAGTGTGCAGAGTGTCTTTGTGAATAGTGGATCAGTCACGTTTAAGAAGCGTCAGCTGAGAGGTTCTGGTGTAAAGTGTGGTCCTACAGTACTAACCTTAAAAAAAAAATATCTTTAGGTGGAGGCAGAAAGGCGAGCACATGAACAAGAGGAGAACAAGGCAAGTGAGGAATACATTCAACGGCTGCTAGCGGAAGAGGAGGAAGAGCAGAGATTGGCAGAAGAGAGACGGAGGGAGATGGAGAAACAGCTGAAGCAAGATGAAGAGTTGGCCTGGCAGCTAAGCAACAGTCTGGTGAGTTAGGATCAAGAGGGACAGTAGATAAAAGTTGATATGGCGCAAACAACTTAGACTTTTCAGAGCAAAAGTTAAAAATTTGAATAATTTAAATGTATTTTAATTGTAGTTGGAAGCTGTTGTCGCCCCCCACTACTTTAGATCCTTGACTGACTGTTAGGTTTTGAAGAACCAGTGGGAGGGTGAAATACCCCAAACATTTCTACTTCTGTAATATGCACCTGAAACGTGTGCTGGATGTTTTCATTATGAAACAATTTAAAACATCATTTTTCTTCCGAATGCTTCCTTTTCCCCATGATTTTTAAAAAATACTTCTCTGGATGAAACTGATGTCTGTAACCTGTACTGAAAAAAAAAAGGGAACGTACGATGAAAGTTCACCTTATGTTTTGGGGTTGGTTTGTTTGTTTTGTTAATTTGGTTGGTTGGGTTTTGCTACCTGATAATAGTCCTAATGATGAAACCCGTATACTTACTTGAGCAAGACCTCTTGTCCCTTAATGCCAGATACAGGAAAGTGTACAGAACACGTCATGTTTCTTATTCCATAACTACCCATTACTTCCAGTTCTAGAATTCTTTGGACAAAAGTATTTAATTCTGCAGCAGAAACAAAGTTGTTCTCTGGGTTTTCTCCAGCTTGTGTTGTGTTTTGTTTTATATAATGCTATTTTTACTTGTCATCGAAGAATGACGATTCCAAAGGACGTGTGCTCAGCAGCCCTTTGCCAGCAGACAGTCACTCATCTGAAACATCCCCAGTTCATTTGTACAAGACAAAGAACAAAGCAAGCAACTCTGGAGACATTCAGAAGTAAGTAATTCAAGTTTTTCTGCTTTAATTATCAGTCTGTTTCTTCGTGGGGTGTCCCTCTGCTCCATTTGCTTCCTTGGAATCCTGTAGTCCTGGATAATCTGGCACAAATGCAAACTGTTGAATGTTAAAACATCTCTTCATAGGGTAATACGGAGGAGAAGGGAAACATTATATAGTATACTTTTTTTTCCCCTTTAAGGTATCTGTCTCCAAAGCTTCATCGTGCATCGGGATCAGCATCATTCTCTAGAACAACAGAAAGAGGCAGGAGTGACTCTGGCTGTGTGGTAACCAGAATAATTTTGTTATAAATCCCAGTGTTAGTAATTATGGGTTATTTTCCCCTTGCCTGTAGGATTGGCAATCCTGTATCCCCCTTGCATGTCAGCACTGGGTAATTTATCTTGCCCTTTTTGAACTACCTTCAGTATTCGTGATTCCCCAAACTGGAAAGGGAAGAAGCCATGCTTGACAGCCCACAGATGCACACTTACTCTGATAGCTACCTTATGTAGCCTTACACGTTCCTTGCCTGAGTGTCTTCAATGAGCTCTGGGTTGCAACCGATGGTGTGTAAAACTAAAACGAGGGTTCTGGAGCTCCCTGGAGGAGGTTGCCCTCTGATTTTCATCATTCCATCTGTCTGTCTGATCTTTCCTGTTAGGCTTCTAAAGAAGATGAACAGGCTAGTATCTTGAACAGTTGATTTGAGTCATTGATAAGAGGAGAAGGCAGCAGTTGTGGTTTTGGTCCTTTAGCTAGGCTTCTGTAGGTTGTTTTAAATACTTTCATTATTATTAAACAATTATGTGGGGTTTTTTTAAAAGAGAAGAATCCAAGTTAATATCCCGTTTTGGTTACGAGCAGTGGAGCTGTGAGAAGTGAGATTTGCATTTTAGTCATACCCATTGGCTTTTGATAAATTTACTTTATTAGCGGTCTCTCCCTTTTCTTCAGGAGACCAGCAGCAATGAAGTCAGCAGTTCTGCTTGGCAAGATGAGCAAGAGGAAATACCAACCCTGTCTCCACAGCTGACAGATGCGATTAAAAATTCCAGTGCTAAGGATTCGTTTTTGGAAGCATGCATGAACTATTTCAGTGCCTTGGCTTCAGGGGAAACCACCACTGTCAAGCAGGAAAGAACACCAGGACCAGATTGTCTAGGAGATGAAGTTCCAGATGCTCTTCATGGAAGCACAAAAGGGGAAGGGTCTAGAACAGTTCTTCGTAGACCCAAAGGAGAAGATAATGGAATTGAATCAGACAGTGGCAGTGTAACACATGTGGAAAGCATAGACCTTGAAAACTGTAATGACACTTATACCTGTATTCAGTCAGCAACAAATTCTGTGATGTCTGACAGCAAAAGTGTAATATGTGATCTCACAAAGGTGGCTAGACACTCAGATGGAGAGAAACCAGAGGGGCTGCAGAACACTAAGGAGACCCCAAAAAGAAAGTCGCTGGATCCACCAGCTGAAGAAGCAGTGGGTGGCTTGTGCGTGCTTGATAAGAGGAGAAGAACTTTTCCGGAAAGTTTAGAGGACCAAAGGGAGCAGATAAATGATTTTAACTTGCAAATGCAGAAAGCCTTTGAGCAGGAGTTCTATGAAAGGCGTATGCAAGAGGAGCAGGACAGGCTTCTGGCTCTGCAGCTACAAAAACAGATCAACAAGGAGGAAAGGACACTTAATCGACAAAAGGGCTCTCCAGATGAGTACCTTCTTCGCACCAAACCGCCTCAGTCTGGGAAAGACTCTCCTGCTAGAAAGAGAAGTTCTAAGATGGCAAAAGACTCAAAGGTACCAAAAAAACAGGCTGAAACAAATCACCGCAAGACTCGGAAAGGTTCTTGCAATGAAAACTGGCAGTCCCCTACCAGAGTCCGAATGAAATCGCCCAGCATCAAGGGAGGAAAAGTTTTGAATTGCGTGGTTAATACCAGCGACACAAATGATATTTGTTCGCTACCTAAGAATACGCAAAAGACGATCCTTCAGATGTTTAAAAGCTCTGTTGCGGAGTAGATCAACAGAACCACTGACACATGGTGGAATGAGAATTAAAACCGTGGTAATGCTTTCTCCTATGTTAGCCAAAGTTTCCTGTAAACAGTTTTAAAGTTGTTGGTTTTGAGGGCGTTTGATTTGAGTCACAAAGTTGTGTGTTCTGAGTTTTAGTAGCATACAACCCCAGACTTTAAAAATTTTTAATTGGTCTTCCTTGACTACAGCTTATTTTCTAGCACTTGCATTTAGATAATTTTGAATATGAATGCTGTTAGTGTTTAAAACCCAAAATAACTTGATGGTTACCTTAGAATGAGAATTTGGAGCCTGTTATGGAAAGGATGCACATTCCATGGAGGAAACAAGCAAAAAAAAAAAAAAAAAGGTATCTCTTTCCAGTTGTCTGCCAATTGCAAGGTTGAAGCTTTACTTGGCACAGCCGCTGTTATGTTAGCCTAAATCCCAATAACATGCTTCAGTTTATTTGTTGAATCACATTGTTCGCACGACAGTTAACAAGAGGATAAACCGGACAGCCAGTCTTGCAGACACACTCTTTCCCTCTCCCTCTCATATACTAACTCTTTTTTAGTTTTAGACAAAGAGGGAAAAACCATTCTCCCACTGACAAAGCCAAGGATCTTTCATAGATGCTGATAGTGTAAGTGCTTGTGGGCTTGTATTTGCCTCTGTTTGTAGAGGTCACTTCTGCATATCAGACTCTCACTGTCATTAGGAAAAAGATACTTTTCTTATTGCTAGTGTTCTGCAACTTTATTCTTGTACAATAATATTACCTATATTTAGTGCTATTTAATTTTCATACTCAAACTGGTTTGAGTCTGATCAAAACCACATAATATTAAAATAAATAGTCCAGAAGACAGATACGATAGAGAAAGTTAAACCAAAGGGGGGAAAAGCAACTGAACTGGAGTTGTTGGTAATGACATAACTGTAATTAAAGATTCACGTAACTACCATGCCTGGCTGTAGCTGTTCCTCCCCCTCATCCATTTTTAGAGGGACTACCAAATAATGTCTTCCAGTTGGGTTTAAAACGAATATCGTTCACAAGAATTACAATTTAGGCACATGGGGAAGCTGAGGCTTGTGGGAAGTTGAGGCTGGTGAAGAGTTGCCCAGCTGCTACTCAGCAGAGGAAGTATCATTGCTAGATTGTTTTATCTGTTGCTATTATGACACCATCTTTTAGCCTTTCTTTGCTTGTAGTGAGATACTTTCCCGCTGTATGCGTTTGAAGGAGAGCAAAGGACCAGGCTACATTGCTGAACTGTGTATGTGCTGATCACCAAAGTTTGCAAGTGTTTTAAATGCGTGCTTTTTTTGAACCTCGTAGGTGATCTACAGACTTCAACTCAGTTCTGGGAAATCTGTAACAAAATACTTCAAAGCAGTATCTTCTGATGTTTTAAGTTTAAAAAACAAACAAACCTGAAATTTTATTGGAAGCATGAACAGCACACCAAGACAAAAATGTGAATTGGTTTTCTTCTTTGCCTGCATGTCTGTATTAACGGCGGGTTTCTCATAAATAAATGATCTAAGATGCTTTTTGAGAGAGTTAAAACAGGTGACCAGTTGCAAATCATTCACTGTTCCTCTTGCTGCCTCAACCATTGTGCTGGAAGCCTTCCTTCAATATAAATCTGTTTCTGTTTAATCCTTACTTTTGTTCGAGTTGTTTTCTGTCTTACCCAGGCAGTTAAATATGATCTTTCATTATCTAAAAGTGTTCTTTAAGGCAGAGATATTGCCTCTTTTCATGCTAGTGCTGCTCAGCCTTTCCAGTCATGATACAAGAATGCAAGAAGTAAACTCTGTTTTCAAAACAGATGAGGAGAAAGTTTATTTTTTCACTCTATTCAGCTCCATTTTACAGTGATTTTCTGAAGTCTGATGTTTTATTTTTAACTTGCTCAAAAGATGGTCCTTGCTCTGGCATGGAGCTCCTCCTTCCACGATCACATCTCCCAGTGCCTGTTGCCTGTTCTCAAGTATGCCCAAGCAGAGGCACCATGTGCTCCTCTGATTTACCGATGTTTTGGTGTGATGGCTTGTTTAGGATTTTCAGAGCAGGTTGGAAATGGTTTGGAGTGGTGCGGGGCTGTTCCTGCCCTCCACGGGTCACCCCTGGAGCCAGCTGCTGCCAAAAGCCCTGAAGTTTATGCTGGATGCATTTCTCTCTGCAGTTTGAGACCTTGGTTGCTACGGTCCCGTCAGTACTGCCATACCCCTCTGAGGCGTTTGACTGTCTGCCCCTTGACAGTCTGTTTGACTGTTCTTTTCAATTGCTGCTTTTAACATCTAGCACTGAAAGAGTCTGAATCTCATGTGGTTTGAACTGCTGGGCCATTCATGCGTAAGAAATAATCTTTTGTGTGTTAGAAATTCTGACCCTGGTTAATTGCTGTATTTTTCTTGGAACAACCATCGTGATACTCTAGTATGGCAGTGCTGGCTTTGGAGGTGATTTTTGTTTGTTTGTTTGATAGATACTTGGTGATAAAGGAAAGGAAGCATGCGTGGTCATACATGCATATCTCCAGATAAACACTGAAGAGCTGAAAAGAATGAAGCTAGAAATGAAATGTATATCCCCCCACTAGCCATAATCTTCATTAGAGTTAATGAGAGCAGTAGATTAAGTTTGGTTTGGGGCTAGCTCTGTCCCTGTAGCAGGCTGACACTAAGTAACATGCACTTAGTCATAAGATAGGAGGAATTTTGTTTAAAAAACACAGTACAAGAGCTCATTAATACAGCAGGACCGTGCAGTCTAGCTAAGTACACCTCAACATGGAGTGAGCTGCCATAACAGCTCACTGCCAATGACAGGGTTCCTACGCTTGTGCCAGCTTTGCCACTTGGGGACTCTCCACAATCTAATTGCAGTTGTTGAAGGGGTAGGGGAAAGCATCAAGGGGGGACAGGGCAAGGAAAAGGGAGAATTTCACTTCCGGGCAGCTCAACTGCACATGAAGCCATGTCCTGGTATATGGGATTGCCACATTTAACACCAGTTTCATTCCTTTTTCCTCCATAAGCTCTTTTGTGGATTCTTTCTTTTCCATTTTGATTTGTCAGTTATGTGTCTCTTCTGTATAGGGCTTAAAAAATGGACTAAACAAATCCCAGTTAGAAGAATTTCATCTGTGGGAGGGGGGACTTTTTGCGTCTTACTCTTCAGTCTCACACAGGCTGACTTCTTTGCCATCAGTAGCAAATCCTGCTGCTGTGATTCCATTGAAAAGAAATCTAAAAATCAGAGAAATTAGCCATTTCAAAGGTCTAAAGTACAGAAGTGTATTTTGGTGTGTGTGTGTGTGTATATATGGAGGGGTGTTAAAGTCATTGGGGGTTATTTGTGTTTTTCCAATTTACTGGACTTTGTTCTTGCTGTAAGAATGACCTCACAAAATTTTTTTTAAGCAGAAAGGAAAATAAGCAAGACTAAATAGCCAATAGCTAGCTAAAGCCCAACCTTAACTGCAAAATATATGAAATCTATATAACCTATACCAGGCCAGTCCAGCAGCCTCCTCCGAGGTGGGCTACTGCGATGATCACATTCCTCGCTGTGTGTATGGCACAATAATCCCCACCAAGCACCTTTTTGGCCTGTCCTTTTGAATTTTTCTTCTCAGAGGGTAGAGTTTGGCCACTGCTGAGTGCATCTTGGTTGCACTAGCACCCTGTTTCCAATGCTACAATCCAGGAAGTTTGAAGCAGGCGAAATCAGCTTTGACTGGTTTAACATCTGTGAAGGAAGAGTCTGTACTTAGGCTGTCTGAGCTGCTGGTGTTAACAGTTCACTGCTGCTCAAAAAGGTAAGCTCACCTTCTGCCCTCAGCTAGCTGTAGTGGTTCATTTTAAGTTCGGCTCATCCAACTGCCAGGGAAAAAAAAGCAAGTACCAAAAAACCCAAATACTTTGACAGGCTTGGTCGCTTCCCTGAGAGCCAGAGCTGGTGTGGGGATGGGAGGTAGGGAGAGGAGCAAGAGAGGGAACAGATCTTACCTGTTTTCATGGCAGCAGGCTTCTGAATTGTGTTAGACTTCTAAGGAAACCTCTGCTTTCTGTGGTACTCGCTTTGGTTGACACTCGTTAATGAGAAGGTGCTCTGACACTGTTAATGACTCCAGCCTGCCGACAGTATTGGCAGCAAGCCAGACATGTGCTGCCACGCTACACTGTAAAACAACTGAAAGTAGTAAAATGTTCCTTTTCTACGGGTGCAATTTCTGCAGGTGGCACAGGGATCAAAACCGCCCAGCATGCTCGTTGCTGAGGCTGTTTCTCTTCCAGCTTTGAACTGGCAAGGAAAGTATCTCAGTAGCAAGGGCTGCCCTGTAAGGAGCTCCCCTAATGGGAGCAGCCACATTTCTTGGCCACTTCTGGTCCTACCTCACCCTTGCATCACGTATGTGATTCCACTTGAGGGCGAAGGCCTGCCAGACCCCTTGCTTCGGTGCAGGCATCTCGGACGACTGCGTGGAAGCCCTGGCCTCGCGTCGCAAGTGTTTCAGTGCCACCGTTGAGGCCTCTGCTCCCTGCGGCTCACGATTAACGACGGCGGAGGGTCTGACATGAAGGGGGGAAGCTCCAGCCGGCGGCGGTGGCGCTTGAAAGGCCACGGCGGGCACTAAGGCGGCGCGGCGGGCCGCGTTGCCGCGGCAACTCCCGCCTCTCCGGGCCGCTGAGGCGACAGGGTGGGGCGGGCCGCGTTGCCACGGCAACTCCCGCCCCGCCCCGCCCGCGGCGGCCCGTGAAGGCGCCTCCCCGGCAGCGGGCAGGGGCTGGGCGCGGGCGGGCGCCGCGCCTGCGCAGAGCGCCTGGGCCGGCGGCGTGCGTGTTGTTGTGCGGCGGCGGCAAGATGGCGGCGCACGGGGGCTCTGCGGCCTCCTCGGCACTGAAGGGGTTAATCCAGCAGTTCACCGCCATCACGGGTGAGGCACACGGAAGCCGGGGCCCGCCGAGCACGGGCGAGGCCGCCGTCGCCGCTGCGTGCTTTAACGGGCGGCTGCCGTCCGGCCCCCGCCGCCGCGTCAGGGGCGGCCGCCCCGGTGGGCCGGGGGCGGGAGGCCGGGCGGGAGGAGCGGGCCGCGGCGGGAGGCGCTGCGCGGGACGAGGCGGAGCGGCGTCGGCGGGCGGCCCCGGGCACGCTCCCCCCGTCTCCCGGGAGGCCCTCCCGCTGCCGCCCGCGGCCTCCCTCCAGGCAAGAGGCGCCGGCGACGCCCGGGCCTGTCAGCGGGCGCGCTCCGGAGCCCGGCCCGCCGCGGCGGATGGTGCCCGAGGCCCGGGCCGGGCACCCGTCGCGCCTCCGCCCTGTACGTCCTGGGGTCGCCCTGGCTTTAGCGGCGGCTTGGAGGCGCCTCTCGCTTGTTCCCGGTCGGCCAAGCTTCTCGGTGGTGCCGGTGCCCGTCCTCCCTCCCCGTGGGCCGGGCCGCCCCGGGAGCCGCGTCCTGCTCCTGCAAATACACCTCGCGGCCGGGAGGGAGACGGGAGCTGAACTCCTGAGTCCGCGTTTAAACAGGGGGGGAAGTATCTTAAAGTACAGTCGACTTACGGAGAATTTAGTTCGCTAATGAAAAGAACAAGTCGCTTTTAACTCGAAGTTTGCGGCAGGTGATAATTCCTGCTTTAGCCTGTGTACTTTGTATGCTTGACCCACATTGGCTTTAATCTGCTTCCCTATAGTTCCCCCTTGCTTATGCCGTTGCATATCAAACGCTGGTGGAGCATTTAATAAAACATCTTTGGCTTTTTAGTTGATACAAGTGAAACTGCTTTTTAATTTGGTTGCTCTGACTAGCTCAGTTTCAGGTTGCGTCCCTGCGCTCGGGCTGGGATGCACTCGAGTCCTGAAGAGGGATGTTGAGGGTGTTTAGTATGCTGTGAACATGTCGGTAGGGTACACTGGGAAGTGATTGATTGCTCAGCTATCCTTAAAGAAGCCTTTTAGAGTAAACCCTCCCAATAAAAAGAACGTGCAGCAAATATGTTTTCATTTTAGTATGTGCCTGTGTGCGCCTTGTGTTTTCTTTTTCAGTTGTGCCTGAGATAGCGGCTAAAAACCGAACCAGACCAGGCGGAGTCATGCTAGTTCGCTCTTCTTGACAACTTTTTGCACTTGCACAGATGGTTTATGTTAAACGTAAGGGCACCCCTCTCATGCTTTCAAAAAGGGACAAAAAACCCCTGCTGGGCTTCGCTCATCCGCTATTAAAATAGAATTTTGAAGTTTTGTTTTTCCATTTTAACAGAGTTTTAAGGTTATAGCGTGTTGTCACGGAGCTTGTCTTGCTGATACTGGCATGATTTGACAGGCACTCGGAAGCGCACGCCCTCAGCAGCTTGTGTTAGCAGCTTTCAACTTTGAGTTGTAAGTGTACAAAAGCTCTCCCGTCTGCAGGGAAAAGGCTTGTTGAATACTCTGCAGCAATTTGATTCTAGCTTAGGTGGTAGCGGGGAACAAGGAGAAATAGTCCTTGATATATTCCTCTTATCCAGATGGCAGAATTGTGTTTCTTTGGTGCTCTCCTCCAGAAGAGCATTGCTAAGAGAATGTAGCTCCTGTATTTCTTTACCAGTGATGGGATATCTCTGAAATTTCCTTTGAGACTTAACAAGTGCTTAGTGTTTTCTGTTTGCTGGCACACACACTGAAAACATTTATATGATGGCAGCTTCCTGAGGAGTGATGAAGAATCAGTACAAATGCTTTGCATGTTGGTAACACTTTAAATGTCAGAGGGTTGAATATAATTTTTCTTCTAGTTTTTCTAAATGAATGACTTTGCGTGACTATGCAGTGAGGTTGTAGGGTGGTGTGCGTATTCCAAACCATACAGGTATTGTGTCATTGCTACAGTTGACATTGAAATGAGCTGAAAATGTCAAAAGCAGCTCGTTTGAAGAATGCGAACTTGATGCTCTCACATGATTTTTTTTTTTTTGAGATGTCGCTAGTTTGAGTTTGCACTTTCTTCGTCTCAATTAAGATCCTAAAATACAGCTGGCTGCCATCTGAGGATGCCTGTTGTAGCAGATTGGGGTTTTTTGTTGTTTTTTTTTTTCTTTCGGAAAACCAGTTCCCTCAGTCAGTTTGGCTTTCTCCATGATTTAATGTAACTGTGCAGATCATTTAGGACTGGTTCAGCTTGACAGTTTCAAAGTGTATTCTCTCTGACTGGTCTGCTCAGACTAGAGCTTCTTGAGTCTTTCCCAGAAAATCTGAGAAACATCCAAATGCGCTTTGCCCAAACTGATGTTACCTGTGATTCTGATGCTGGAGAAAGCATTTTCTTCATTTTGGTGACTTGCAGTGAACCTAGTAAGAATTGCTACAGATCCAAAAGCTACTCCCAAACTGGTTTGGCTGCATTTTGCCACTCTTCCTCCCTACCAGTCTTCCCATATCACAGAATCCCAGCCTGGCAGGGGTTGGAAGGGACCTCAAGAGATCACCTAGTCCAACCCCCCTGCTCAAGCAGCCTCACCCAGAGCAGGGTGCACAGGACATCGTCTAAGCAGGGGTTGAATATCTCCAGAGAAGGAGACTCCACAGCCCCCCTGGGCAGCCTCTGCCAGGGCTTGGTCACCCTCCAAGTCAAGAAGTTCTTCCTCACATTCAATTGGAACCTCTCATGCTTCAGTTTGTGCCCATTGCCCCTTGTCCTGGTGCTGGGCACCACTGGGAAGAGTCTGGCTCCGTCCTTGTGACATCCACCCTTAAGATATTTGTATGTATTGATGAGATCCTCATTTTATATGAAATATACATTCTTTGTATGAAAATAATAATTCTTTATATGAAAATAAACTTTTTGGCAGTCCACCACTGGTAGAGACAGATGCTGTAGTAAGGAGACATGTCAGGTGTTGGGTGCAGGAGAGCTTCCACCGATGAGGGTGCTTCTGTTGATGGTATGGGTTTTGAGGAGAAGTTGGGGAGGTAGGTGCTGACCCTCTGAGGAAAGAGTCGGAAGTGATGCCAAGAACAAGGGTTTCATCCTAAGCAGCAGGAATAAGACTGGATTTAGTTACGCTTAGGAGAGATTTTAATAAATATTAGTCATTACACAAATAACTGGCACTGCTTTCTCCCTCTTGGCTTTTTTTCCCCTTATGTGAACTGAGCTGCTAGTTTTTGCCTTTTAGCACAATCAGTAAAATAGGGTATCTTTTCTTCTGTCTCTAAATGTCTGCTGTAAGTGTGTAAAAAAAGCTCCAGCAGCTGATTTAGTATTTTCCCTGTTAAAATGTTAAGTCAGGTTTTCTTTTTTTTGTGTGTGTATGCCTACTAGTGTTTTGAAAATTGTACCAGGAAAGAAAAAGAGAAAAAACATGCTAAACCCCCTCAGATGGCTTCTACTAAGTTTTCTCTTGATGGAAGGAAGAAGTCTGGCTGTCCTGTATGCGGCCATTCCCTTCCCCTGCAAGCTGTGTTTGTCTCATTTCATAGTTGTGCTTCAGAGTTAAATGCCAGCTGATGAACTGTTCTTTCTAATTATTGACGCTTTGAGAGAGAAAGGTTGCTGGTCAGCAGTTCCTAGCGCTTCCCATCAACATGCTTTCTGAAGAATGCTTTAATTTTTCTTTGGCATTACAGGTGCTAGCGAAAGCGTGGGAAAGCACATGCTTGAAGCATGCAACAATAATCTGGAGATGGCTGTCACCATGTTTCTGGATGGTGGAGGCATAGCGGAGGAGCCTAGCACCAGTTCCGCTGCAGTGTCTGCTGTTCGACCGCACACTGAGTATGTACCCGATGAACGTGTCTGTGTAAATGAGTAGTCTGTCTGAAGAATTTAATGGTGTAAAGTAGAACAAATAAGACCAATGTCACTTCTGACCTGCTGTCAACTCACTGTAATACATGCTGCTTTGATGGTCTTGTTAAATTGATTGCTCCAGTATCGTTCTGGGTAAATAAGTTCTGATTACATAAATTGGTGTGTAGATCAATGTGAGTTAGTCTGTCTTGCGTGTACTTCAGAAGTTTTCTGTGGCTCGTACATAACCATTTTTTGCAAACAGAGTTCAAGACATTAAAGTGGAGATCCAGTAGTAAGAGATTCTTACTTTTAAATTGCTCCAGCAATCTTGCTTTACATTAATTTGGCAGTTAGAGAGTTCTGTTGGTTTGGTTCTTACAAACGTAGTGACTTTAGTCCCATTTGTAGGGGTATTACTGTCTTGTTTTAAGTGTAACCAGATTTGGCACCGGAAAGGCTGGATTGTGTACACTTGTACATAGAGGAATAAGCAGCTACAAAATCTGCATCAGTGTCTTACACGGCAGATGCCAATAAAAGAAAGAGTTGTTCCATATGAGTGTGGCAGAGAGTCTTTCAGTGCTGCCTGTTAATATGTCTGCTTGGGATAAATGGAATATTTTGAGTGGAAGCTGATTGGTAAAAGTCATATTCATTAAATGTTCTAAATTAAACCTAGCCATGCTTTTGTCTTTGTGAAAGTCGCCAGGGAAAAGACAAGTAACTTTTAAAGAAGATTCTTGCCACTTATACTTCTGAAGCACGTGTACATTTAAACAACTCTTTCAGTACTAACCTTTATAGTTGATGGCAGGTGCCTTCCTGCTTGAATCTTTGTCAGGTAATGAAGTTAAAACGCTGAATCTATAAGTGTTCTTATTTCTAAACAACTTCTGGCACATCAGTGACTTAAGATTCAAGTTTTTATTGGAATACTTTCTTTTTTATACTTGACACCCTCCAGGTGCTGGTCAGCTTAGTGTTACTTCTAGGAAGAGAGAACAATAAATATGCAAATGCAAAATGGAGAATAACTAGCTTCACAACAGCAATCAAAGATGTGGAGGTTAATAGCAAGGTTAGTAAGTCTTGCTGACATTACGAGTTACTTTTTGAAAGCTGCATGGCCAAGAGCCACAAACTGCACACTTTCCAACTTCGACGAGTCCGAGGGTGCTTCAAGAGTAGTTCATAGGCAGGGTATAGCAATGGATTTCCATGGGCGAGCCCATGCCCTGCTTTACATAGATCCATGGACCAGGTGACCACACTGAGTAAGTGATGTTGTCTCAGAGCCTGTGTGATTTCCTTTCTTCTAGTCTTAATTTCAGATTATCCAGCAGCCTCTGCAGGTGTAACTAAGCTGTTGATATGTGAGGGAGCCCAGCTATGGAAGCAGAAAATTGCTTCAGAAGTGGGGGGGAAATGGCTGTTTTGACCATCTTGGTTTCCTTCCTCTGGAAAAGAGAGGGCTGTGAGTTTCAACTGGAAGCAAAACGTCTTCCAAGAGAAGTGAGCTTGTAATAAGGAAGATAATATTTTTTCCTTTCTCTGTTAGATAATCAGGGGAGGAGGATGACAAGCGGATTAATTAGCAGCCTTTGCTAAGTCTTAAGAAACTTTTCCAAGTTTTAAGATGGTTATTAAAGAAGAAAAATGTTGGAATAGTAGATTGACAAACCCTGGGATCAAGTCACCCAGGGATCTGTGCAATCTTCTGTCAAGGTTTAGGAAGGTCATCCATGCCAGATCCTAATGCAGAGTGTAGTAAGTCCTGCTCCAATGCTGTGAGGGGGAATGGATGGTCTCTCAACGTCCCTTTTGACGCCAAATCTCTTGATTTTGTGCAACGGTACAGCAGCATCCTTAGCTGGTTCAAGCTGCAGGAGCCTTTGGAGCCCAATAGGATGTGGTTTATGTAGTACCTGGAATATTATATCTGATATTTTTTTTTTTTCCTTTTCTTCTTTGATAGGGATGAAGTACGAGCTCCAATTCCTCAAAAACAGGAAATTTTAGTAGAGCCTGAGCCCTTGTTTGGAGGTAGGCTTGTGTTCTTTTTTTTGTTTTATTGTTTTCTTTACCTTGAGATGAGCCAAGCGACAAAAGAAAAGCAGAATGTGCTGAATATGAAGAAAGCATTGTATATATTTTTATTCCTTTTTTTTTTTTTTTTTTTCCCCCTGCTGCAACTCTACTGCTGTGTAACATGATTGCATACTTGGAAATAACACCAGTGTTATTGAAAACCTTGCACGTTAGAGATGCGACATTCCCAGTAGTACTAATTTGCTAACTCCAGTTTCATGAGACTTTGTGAGGCAACAGGCAATTAGCTGTGATAAGTATACATCCATGTTCTGGGGGTTCAGAACCATGTGATAGTGCTGTGAAAGCGTTGAAGGTAGTGGGATAAAAGCTTGAGCTATTACTGATGAGTGAAAACAAAGAGGACAAAACCTAGTGACTTTCTATGATGGTGTGACAACAACAGTGGACAAAGGAAAACCACTGGACTTGATCTATCTGGACTTCTGCAAAGCCTTTGACACGGTCCCCCACAACATCCTTCTCTCTAAATTGGAGAGCTATGGATTTGATGGGTGGACTGTTCGGTGGATAAGGAATTGGCTGGATGGTCGCATCCAGAGGGTAGTGGTCAATGGCTCGATGTCCGGATGGAGACCGGTGACGAGTGGTGTCCCTCAGGGGTCCATACTGGGACTGGTGCTGTTTAACGTTTTCATCAATGACTTAGACAGTGAGATCGAGTGCACCCTCAGCAAGTTTGTGGATGACACCAAACTGAGTGGTGCGGTTGACACACCAGAAGGACAGGATGTCATCCAGAGAGCCCTGGACAGGCTGGAGAGGTGGGCCTGTGTGAACCTCATGAGGTTCAACAAGGCCAAGTGCAAGGTCATGCACCTGGGTCGGGGTAACCCCCAGTATCAATACAGGCTGGGGGGAGAAAGGATCGAGAACAGCCCTGCCGAGAGGGACTTGGGGGTGCTGGTGGATGAAAAGCTGGACGTGAGCCGGCAATGTGCGCTGGCAGCCCAGAAGGCCAACCGTACTCTGGGCTGCATCAGGAGAAGCATGGCCAGCAGGTCGAGGGAGGTGATTCTGCCCCTCTACTCAGCTCTGGTGAGACCTCACCTGGAGTACTGCATCCAGCTCTGGAGCCCTCAGCACAAGAAGGACATGGAACTGTTGGAGCGGGTCCAGAAGAGGGCTACTAAAATGATCCGAGGGCTGGAGCACCTCTCTTATGAGGACAGGCTGAGAGAGTTGGGCTTGTTCAGTCTGGAGAAAAGAAGGCTGTGGGGAGACCTGATTGCGGCCTTTCAATACCTAAAGGGGGCCTATAGGAAAGATGGGGAAAATCTTTTCAGTAGGGCCAGCTGTCACAGGACAAGGGGTAATGGTTTTAAACTAAATCAGGGTAGATTTAGACTAGATATAAGGAAGAAATTCTTTACAATGAGGGTGGTAAAACACTGGAACAGGTTGCCCAGAGAGGTGGTGGAGGCCCCATCCCTGGAAACATTCAAGGCCAGGTTGGATGGGGCTGTGAGCAACCTGATCTAGTTAGCAGTGCCCCTGCTCACTGCAGGGGGGTTGGGCTGGGTGACCTCTAGGGGTCCCTTCCAACCCAAAACATGCTATGATTCTATGAAATGCATGCTTCTCAGGGACATGATGGATCAGAAAGGGCTGAACTGTATCATTTTCTCTGTTTCTCATTTAGGAATTTAATTTGCTCTTTAAACTGCACCATGCAGCTTGTTTCCTTGTTTGTTTTCTGAAGCCGTTTATCACTTTTGCTTTTGAAATACTTTTTTGCTCTAAGGCAATGGGTGATGGAAATGCTATTTTCTTTTGGGTGCTTTTCTAAAGCACTGTGTAGTACACTAATGTTCTGAATCTCAAAACCTTCATCTCAAACCTCTGCTGTAGTGATTCTGTTACAGCAGCACAGGGGTGGAACTTCTGTAGCAGGGCTGCATTACCTGGTGCGTTATCCTCTCCTTTTGTATAGTGTCCATGTCTGCGTGGAGATCTAAGGCACTCTCTTTTGATGCTTGCTTCCTCCAGCTTTGTGAGGCTCTGTGCTTCTTGCATTGACCAGGCCATTTATAGCAGTCTGTATGGCTTTTGCCATGCCAGGTGAATTGAGTGTCTTCCCCTTTTTATCGAGGAAGGGCATGGAAGTGCTCATCTTTGAAGTGGTCTCACACCCATAGGAAATGTGCTTTTCTATTGTTTAGTTCCTGTGCTAGAAAGGAGAAGGAGGCCAAGCTTCAGGTTTACCCTGGTTTTCTGTTCATCCTGTTTTTCAACATCAGGGTGGTCTTTAGCCAAGAGTTGGTTCCAGAGGAAGATGTCCTGCTGAGGGCTTTCTGAAGACACCGTGCCAGCTTGCTCCTCTTGCTTTCTGTGTGGCCCATTAGAGTTTTTGATCAAGATCTGTAGACTCCTGTGGGTTCAAGAATTGAAGAAGTGCAGGAGTGAGATCTGCTGACCCTAGTGCTCAGTCCTGTTCTGCCCACCTGTGTGACACTGCCTCCTGAGGTGATCTGTGGATCAGCTGTAGCCTCCTGGCACTGCCTGGTCCACCAGTGCTAACACGCTCATTAACACCACTTCTGTTAACACCAAGCAGCTGGACAAGCTATCTGAAACCGGAGAGGTACTTCACTTGGTCTTTTCAGCTCTAACCTCCAAGCAGGGGCATGGAGGTTTCTGGTTTTAACAGTGTCATATTGAGGTGGTCGTATGAGCTCAGCTTCTCTTCCAGTTGAAGAGATGACCCTGCCTATTTGTGCTCTGCCAGACACACGAATCCCTTCTTGCAGTACAGAGGATATCAGAAAAACATCTACCTGGATGGCTGTGAATGTCTTCACCAGTGCTGCCAGGCTGCAGCTCAGCCTGGCAAGGGAAATACTGCTTTTGCTGAAGTGGTCCTTCAGTTGCTATTCTGAGCTGCAATTTAAGTTGCTCTGAAGTTGGCTTTAGTGGGTTGTGCTTGGCCCTAAGCATTTAGAGGTGAAAGAGATGTTACTTACTGGAGTAGGAGAGGCATTATTCACAAGCCTGTGCCTCATTCAGGCTTACTTTCTTTTTCCGTGATGTTCTGTACAGGATACACTGGTTCTTTCCTTTGTACTCTGTAAGAGAATAATGCAAGGAACAAGAACTGTGTACCATCCTTTATGCCCTTGGTGTGGCACAAGGTGGAAGATGCTGCTTTCAAGTAATACTAACGCAGATAAATAATCACAGAATCACAGAATCGCAAGGGTTGGAAGGGACCTCGGAAGATCATCTGGTCCAACCCCCCTGCTAAAGCAGGCTCTCCTAGAGCATGCTAGACAGGACTTCGTCCAGGCGGGCTTTGAATATCTCCAGAGAAGGAGACTCCACAACCCCCCTGGGCAGCCCGTTCCAGTGCTCAGTCACCCTTAGAGTGAAGAAGTTCCTCCTCATATTCAACTGAAACCTCTTATGTTTCAGTTTGCACCCATTGCCCCTAGTCCTGTCACTGGACACCACTGTAAACAGGCTCCTCCCGTCCTCTTGACTTCCGCCCTTAAGATATTTGTAGGTGTTGATGAGATCCCCTCTCAGTCTCCTCTTCTTCAGGCTGAACAAGCCCAACTCTCGCAGCCTTTCCTCGTAGGGGAGATGCTCCAGACCCTTTATCATCCTCGTTGCCCTCCTCTGGACTCTCTCTAGGAGTTCCTCGTCTTTCTTGAACTGGGGAGCCCAGAACTGGACACAGTATTCCAGGTGGGGTCTCACCAGGGCAGAGTAGAGGGGGAGGATAACCTCCCTCGACCTGCTGGCCACACTCCTCTTAATACACCCCAGGATTCCATTGGCCTTCTTGGCAACAAGGGCACACTGCTGGCTCATGGTCAGCTTGTCGTCTACCATGACTCCCAGGTCCCTCTCAGCAGAGCTGCTTTCCAGCAGGTCAGCCCCCAGCCTGTACTGGTGCATGGGGTTCGACCTCCCCAGGTGCAGCACTCGGCACTTGCCCTTGTTGAACTTCATCAGGTTCCTCTCCGCCCAGCTCTCCAGCCTGTCCAGGTCCCGCTGAATGGCAGCACAGCATTCTGGCGTATCAGCCACTCCTCCCAGTTTAGTGTCGTCAGCGAACTTGCTGATGGTGCACTCTGTCCCCTCATCCAGGTCATTGATGAACATGTTGAACAACACTGGGCCAAGTACCGAGCCCTGGGGAACTCCACTAGCTACCGGCCTCCAGCTGGACTCTGCCCCGCCGATCAGAACCCTCTGAGCCCTGTCATTCAACCAGTTCTCAATCCACCTCACTGTCCACTCATCCAACCCATACTTCCTGAGCTTCCCTATGAGGATGTTATGGGAGACAGTGTCAAAAGCCTTGCTGAAGTCGAGGTATACAACATCCACTGCTCTCCCCTCATCAGCCCAGCCGGTCATGCCATCATAAAAGGCTATCAGATTGGTCAGGCATGATTTCCCCTTGGTGAATCCGTGCTGGGTACTCGTGATGATCTTTTTTCCATCCACTTGCTTAGAGAAGACACTCAGAATGAGTTGTTCCATCACCTTTCCAGGGACAGAGGTGAGACTAATCGGCCTGTAGTTCCCTGGGTCCTCCTTCTTGCCCTTTTTGAAGACTGGAGTGACATTGGCTATCTTCCAGTCTTCAGGCACCTCCCCTGTTCTCCACGACCTTTCATAAATGATGGAGAGCGGTTCGGCAATGTCATCTGCCAGCTCCTTCAGCACTCGCGGGTGCATTCCATCAGGGCCCATGGACTTGTGGGGGTCCAGCTTCCTTAAGAGATCCCTAACCTGATCCACATCAACAGAGGGAAGGTCATCCTCTCTCCAAACTTGCTCGATTACCTGCCAGGACTGGGGAGCCTGAGGGCCAGCCTCGACAGTGAAGACTGAAGCAAAGAAGGCATTCAGTAGCTCCGCCTTCTCTGTATCTTCTGTCACCAGGGCACCCATTTCGTTCAGCAGTGGTCCCACATTTCCCCTGGTCTTGCGTTTACTGCTGACATACTTGAAGAATCTCTTCTTGTTGTCCTTGATGTCCTTTGCCAGACTTAGTTCTAGGTGAGCTTTGGCCTTTCTAGTTGCTTCCCTACATGCTCTGGCAGCATTCCTGTATGCCTCCCAAGTGGCCTGACCCTCTTTCCACATCCCATGGAGCTTACTCTTTTCTTTGAGTTTCACTAGAAGCTCCTTGTTCATCCATGCAGGCCTCTTACCTCGTCTACTTGATTTCCTACTCACAGGGATGCACCGATCCTGAGCACGGAGGAAGAGCTGCTTAAACAGCAGCCAGCTCTCTTGGACTCCCCTACCTTCGAGAGCCTTAGCCCATGGAATTCTTCCAAGTAGGTCCCTGAAGAGGCCAAAGTTAGCTCTCCTGAAGTCCAATGTGGTAGTCCTACTTGTTGTTCTACTTCCCCCTCTCAGAATCCGGAACTCCACCATCTCGTGGTCACTGCAGCCAAGCCTGCCCCCTATCTTCACATCCTCGACCAGATCCTCGTTATTTGCCAGCACAAGATCCAGTAGCGCTCCATTTCTCGTTGGCTTCTCCACCACCTGGGTCAGAAAATTATCATCGATGTTCTGCAGGAACCTCCTGGACTGTGCGCACTTTGCCGTGTGGTCCTTCCAGCTGATATCTGGGTAGTTGAAGTCACCCATGAGAACCAGGGCCTGCGATTGTGAGGCTACATTTAGCTGCCTATAGAAGGCCTCATCTACTTCCTCATCCTGGTTGGGTGGCCTGTAGTAAACACCCACCACAGTGTCACCCATGTTGGCCTGCCCCTTAATTTTCACCCACAAGCTTTCAACTTGTTCTTCATCCGCTCCCAGGTGGAGTTCTATACATTCCAGTTGCTCTTTTACATAAAGAGCGACTCCACCGCCTCGCCTCGTAGGCCTGTCTTTCCTGAAAAGCACATAGCCATCGATGGCAGCATTCCAGTCATCCGTGTTGTCCCACCATGTCTCTGTTATCGCGATGAGATCATGGCCCCGCAACCACATGCAGATCTCCAGCTCTTCCTGCTTGTTCCCCATGCTGCGTGCATTTGTGTAAAGGCATTTCAGTGAGGCAGTTGAGCACCTAGGTTTCCCTGGAGGGGTGAGAGAGGTCCTGCCACTGCCAAGTCCACCTTTAGGGCAGTTGGTCTTCTGGTTTTTAAGTCGGGAGGCAGCTACGGCACATTTGTTGCTGCTCTGAACCGACACACTTGTTCCCCCATCAGATGCGGCTGCGATCTGACCGTGCACCCCACCCCCCAAGTCCTTTAGTTTAAAGCTCGCCGTACCAAGTTGGCCAGCTTACTTCCTAGGATTCCCCTGCCCCGCCTAGAGAGGTGGACCCCATCCCTCCCTAACAGGTTGTAGTCATTGAAGAACGTCCCATTGTCGTAAAAGCCAAAACCCTCACGACGGCACCAGCCACGTAGCCAGGAGTTAATGTACATTATGCGCCTGTTCCTTGGAATAAGTCTTGGGAGGCAGTTTTGGTTTGCATCTCAAGTACAGTGCTGTCTCATAGGACTTCAGTGTCACTTTTAGGTACTGTTCCAGTTATTTACCTGGTCTTTGTCTGTTCTGGAGATTCCCTTGCAGATAGTGATACTGGATCCAATGGAGAAGTGTGGCTGTGGCTAATCCAGCCAAGAAGTTGGGACAGGATCTGCATAAGAGATGAGCAAAGAATAGAAATGCATTATGGGAAAAAACTAAATGCAGTTGCTAATAAATAAAATATTCTCCTGCGGGGTTTAATCCTTTGAAGTTTTTCACCTACTTGAAGGCTTTTTGTAAAAATCTTTGTGACATGGTGGTGCTGTGACAGCACTTCCAATGCATACTGATGGGCCTTGATGAGCCCATTGGAATGGGCTAACTTTAAACTTTTGTGTTTTGTTGATACATGATTTGTTTCTGGCGTAAGGTTTGCTGGAGGGAGGATGTGTTAGGAAACGGGTCTTACGAATGACCTATTTCCGTCCTCCCATCCTCCTCCTGCTCTTCCTAATGACCTTACTCCGACATCATTCATGCTTTGGGTTCCTATTCTGTTTTCCCACACATGTGATGGAAAGTACTGCTACATAATTCTTTTGATAGTATACTTTTGAAATAATTCTTGATTTTTTTTTTATTTTTTTTTTTAAGCTCCTAAAAGACGCAGACCTGCGCGCTCAATATTTGATGGCTTTCGGGATTTTCAAACAGAAACCAGTAAGTGTCTACAGATCAGTAAGCTAGAAGTTCTATTCTTTTTTTAACGCAAGTGAGATTGAAAAGTCGTTTCCATTGTAGGCTATGACAGCCTTCAGGCATTGAAAGGTTTTAAATTGCCTGCTCTATAGCAAAAGTTTGTTTGTTTGCTTTTTTAATAACATTATTAGGCTGTTCATTGTTGTAGCATCAGTAGTGTTTGCTGATGTGTCTCTTCCACATTTGTGGTACAGTTAAAGTTGTTAGCTTATTGTTCTGGGATGGCTGGAGGGAGAGTACTGAGTAATGGACGTATGAAGCAGGTAGTGAGGTTGCTAAACCAAACACTTGCCTGTGTTACTTGAGTAAAACCTGCAGACCTGTAGAAATTAAGTTAATCCGCTGATTTTTTTCTTGACTAGCCAGTGGTCATGCTGGCACTTGCATTAGATTTGAGTAGCCCTGAGGCTTCTTCCTTGGCTGCGCACAAGGTTCTCATGAATTTAATTGCTGTTTGCCACTGTCATCTGTTAATATGCAGAATCTCCAAATGACAAAGCATTGGCTGTTATTTAAACCATTAAGTTTTATAGAATAGGATTTGTTGACAGCAGAACACCAGATATTTCACAGCTGAGTTAGAGCTGTTGTGCAGTTGTTATCGCTGATGTTGCTGGAGCGTTCAAGAGGTCTAACCCTGGACCAGGTTCCCAGGTAGCTAGGTGCTGTTGGATGCTGAACTGAGAAAAAGTATTCATAATTACTTCCTTTCCCCTGACGGGCTTTGTCAGTAATAATGCACTCATCGAGTACTAAAGTCACTGTGTAAATGAAAATACACCATTTACAGGATCACCATACAATCAAATATTTTCTCCTCATCTCCACTCTGTTATAAGACACTTAGAGATGCGCAATATGTAAAACCATTGGGAGGGTTTCTGATGAAACTGTATAATGCTTTTCGGTAAAACTTCATAGATGAATATCACTGTCTGGCTATCTCTGAAAAAGCAGCCCTGGCCATGAAAATCCAGATTATTTCCTGGCTCCTAGGCCTGCTCCACAGGGATGCTTTTTACCCTGTGGAGATCCAGCATCTGCTCAAAAATGGTTTGTACATTATGGCCCATTGACAACTCCTTTCACTGCTGGAAGGTTTTTGGTGATGGGGTAGTTATTACCCATTTCAGCTGGCTTGGCTCTGTACAATACATTGTATCACTGCATTTTTAGGTGAGCAATTGCTGTGATTTACCTTTATTGTATATGGTCATGTCTATTTAGGAAATACGTTCTGTGTTACTTTGGGTGGAATGGATACCACTAAGAGAACCATGCTCAAAGTGTGGTATTTGGGGATGAACAAGTCTGAAAACCCATTCACCTGAAAGAGACCATGGTATCCTGAGCTGATTGTGGGAAGGGTAGCTATTTAATATAAACCTCCAAAGATATTTCTCCATGTAAACTAAGTCTCTTTGGTTTGGGGTTTTTACTTTCTGTGGGATTGCCTTACGGTTAAGAAACAGGAACACTGGAATAGAAATATTCCGAGTAAAAGTTGCGATGCTACAATCTAGCTCGGTTTCCCCTTTTAAAAGCATCACTGAGGACAAGTCATGGCTTTTGTGTGGGTTTTTTTTTTTTTTTTTTGCTTGTTTGTTTTCAAATACTGGCATATGACCCCCTGTGCTGATGCTCACATTTATTAAGATGTTTTTTAAAAGCAAAATAAATGCCCAGTGCTTGAGAAAGCTGGGGTAAGTGGGGCTCTTACCTTGTATAGCAGCTTATCTTGTTCTTTGTGGTCTAACCTCATGACTCTAGTGCCAAGGTTCTGTGTATGAGCGTATAGCGAATAATAAATCCATCTTGTGAGTATTTTGTCTAATTCGGCTTCCTTTCCTCTTGGGGCTGTGCAGTTCGACAGGAACAGGAGCTACGAAACGGAGGGGCAGTAGATAAGAAACTCACTACTCTAGCAGACCTCTTCAGGCCTCCCATTGATCTGATGCACAAAGGCAGCTTTGAAACGGTAAGTTTTGAAATTTTGGTGCAGTTCCTTATGTGATGGCTGTGTGCAGCATGGAAGTCTTAGGTTAGGCTGCTGGCATGTATGGATCCATTTGTCGGATGATCAGAAAGTTACAAAGGACCATGTAGTGATAAATATTTGAGGACCTGCATATGGAAGTGTGGATGACTTACTGAAGGACTTAACTAATGATGATAGACCACATTGTTTATGTTTTGATGTCAGCGTAGCAAATAACACTTGGTGAAAGACCTTAGCGCACAAAGGAGGCTGGTCAAAATGGAAAAGTTGGATCCCTTGAAGTATCCCTCTTTAGCAAGATACAAAAAAAGCAGGGTTAAGATTGCTTTTGATAGATGAGCAAGTACTTTGCAAGGGGTGATGTCGTTTGCAGCACAGCCCTGCTAAGAAGCTCAGGTGGAGTTATGTTAACACGGCTAAGTGGTTTCTGTTACCTGAGCTAGAAGTATTTGAGTGTGGCTTCGTCATGAAGGCACAACGTTATATTCAGTAGAGGTCTTGCTCTTGTATAAAATCACGGTGGTTGTCTTTTGTGTCTGGTAGTGATGGAAAAAGCATCCAAGAGATAGTCTGCCTGAGAAGGGGGCTGTTAGCTTTAAATAACTTCAGGTGTCACCTTTCCTGTCTGTATAGGCATAACTTGTTATCATATGGATCAGTGACATAATGATTAGAGAATATGAAAATTGGTGTGTAGTTTTTTGGTTTTTTTTTTTTTTTTTGAGTCTGCAATTTCTAGATATTCTTCAGAAGTTGCAGTTACTACTCAGCTTCCACCTGGTCATCTTTAAGTAGCTGAGAATGACTATTATGTGATGATTTCATGAGAACGCAAACTAATGATCAAATGGTGTAATGCAGGTGCTGCAAACAGTGCTGGAGATCTGAATCCATGAGCTGAGCAGAAATATTATTTACATTCTTCTCACATTTGCCTCTACTGCCGTGCACAAATACCAGAGCACTGCTGGAGAATTTCTGGAGAAATGCTGTGTGCCCCTATTGAGTCTCCAGCTCTCATCCTGTTGGCCTCACCTCTCTCTTTATGCTTCCCAAATCACCAGGGATCAGTTGGCTGGTCACTAATTCCTGTGTTCTGACAGTGCCCTCCACGTGTTTAATCTTCTAACAAAATTCCAGGCTTGAAACGATGCTGATGGAGAATAGCTGTGTCTGCCTCAGCAGGGAATTTGGTGCAATGGGAGCCAGTGAGCAGACTGAAGTAGTTGGTGCTGAGGCATCCCTGCCTTGTGATACACAGTTCAGGGTTGACTTCAAACAAGCTTGTGTCAGGTCCTCCAACTGATCATCCCTGCCGTTCAGAGCTGTTTGGGAACCCAGCAAACACATGGTAAAGTGAATTCACGTGAAAACAGCCAGTGGTGCTCCAGACCAGAACATACACACCGTCAGTGAGTGCCCCCCACCCCTGCTGTGGAATTTGAGATGTGTGCTAGTCTTCCCTTGCGTCTTGCTGAAAACATATCAAGACTTTAGCAATGTTGATTGAGGCATCTGCCACAGTCAAAAGTAGTTTGAGAGGATGAAATAACTGATTGATACATTTGATTGTTCTAAAGTCTCTGCATTCTTATTCAGTCTTGTAAATTAAAAAAAAAACAGGGGGAGGGAGGGATTTGTATATACACACCTTGTCCTGTTCTTTACAGTAACTCAAATTTAAAGACATGTACACTTCCTGGTATTGGTATTCACCTTTTTGTGTTCTTGTACAGTTCCTTGTCCATGGGATACCCTTCATTTCAAACTGATGCTCCTCAGCTTCACTGCAATAAAAATCTTCAGCTTCTCAATTTGTTGCCCATTACCCCTTCCATTTTACCTTTTATGACTGTAGACTGCTGTATTGCTTCAGCCTGGGGCCTCCTGTGAATCCAGTGACCTCTCAAAATTCATCTCTAGCAAGCTGCTGTTAGCTTCTTCCTTCTCTGTATGCTTAGATAAACATATATAAACTATATAATAAATCAGAGTTGTTTATCATGTTCCAAAGTACCAAAGACTAAATACTGCTCCTTTGATGCTCTTGTTTAGTGTTAATCTAAGTGGGGTTTTCTTATTATTATTGGTGTGTGGTGTATTCTAACCTCTGAAGGCATGTGCAAGAACAGTCTGCCACTGTTGTGCCATGTACATTTATCATAGAATCATTTAGGATTTGCGACTGGAGTGGTAGCATCAGGTCTTGCTGAGGTTTTTACGTATCTTTGTTGCTCCTCCTTGTGCACTCTGAGGTCGATTTTAATAATAATTACATTTCGTTATCTTTGGTTTTCCCCAAGAAACTTGCTATCTGTGAAAAAGCAGTGTGCTTCACATACAGGACTACTTATGATCACACAAGTATGTGTGTGGGTAACTCAATTACACAACAGTAATGTGGTGAAAAAGATTTGGTACAGAAAATCAATCCTGCAGGCTTTTTGAACGTGAGCCACTAGATGTTAGTTACCTAGTGACTGGTGGAATGGGGCTGTATAAACCAGGGACAAACAACTGATGGGCAGTGAGATGTGGACCTGAACTGCCTTTTTTTCCTATGAGAAAATTTCAGAGCAACTTTCAGAGCTTAAATACACAGTGCCACTAAATAGTCTGTATTTGTGTAGTGTTGTGTGGTTATACGATTAGGCTGTTGTCTGTTAAGATTGCACAAGGGATTTGTAACTGTCGCTTCCTGACTGTAATATTGAGCTGTAATGTGTATTAAGCTTCAGAGTTATTTCCTTAAGGCAGAATCTGCTAAATCACTAAGGTGTAATAAATAAATAAATTGCACACCAAACATGCTTTGTAAGGAACAGCATGGTTTTGTTCTAACTCAGACTGCTTTCAAGAGCTGCAGGTGTTCATCTCTTCATGCATATGATGCTAGATATGATTTAATTTGGGGGGGATTGACTTCATTTACATATCTTGCTTAGGAAGGAGTTAGCCTGTGCAGTTCTGTGCTTAACGCTCATTAGGATGTCAGTATTTCTATGAAGTGAAAGTAATGTTGCAGACTTTAATATTTGTCTATGAAGTTTCCTCATTTTACAAATTAAACCTTTTCTATCTGCTTTACAACTGATAACCGGATTTTTTTCTTTGCACGTAGCAAGCAGCAATAGTTTGAAAGCTAATCTAGTCACCGTACTCAAACGGTGCAATGATTTTTGCGTAAGGTGCTTCTAGACTGACTGTTTGCATAAGCATACCCTGCAGATCCACCTTTGGCACGGGGATGACATGTTGATGAAAGGATATATGCTCTGGCCCGGGCAAGAAGTATAAGTGTAGCACGGATATTTCTTGTTGGATAATCTCGTGCTCTGACTTTCTGTCACCTGTTATCTTCCAAACTGAATCATGCTTGATTAGCAGATGTCCAGAAGGTCACAAGATGCTGGCTTTGCTTCCTTGTTTCTCACTGCTGACTTAAAAGGAGCAGTGCATTTCAACCAAACTGAGTACGGAAGAACCACCACAACATTTGTAAACCATACATGGTTCAGAAAAGTCAAATTGAGAGGAAAACGTTATTTTTAGTAGTGCAGGAGCTAGAGGTTATCCAGTGAGATCCAGTACTGAGTGTAAAAACAAGACTTCTTTCACATATTGTCTAACCAGATTGGTGGTTTGTTGCTGTAAGTTGTCACAGTGATGAAAAACATGAATGAGTAGAAAGGGTAAAGGTAAACATAGGACAGATTGGTTTGGTTTTTTGTTTCCCCCACCCACCCACTTCTGGCCCATTGTATCTGAGATCCACTACCTCTGTCTTTGAAAGTTCCTACTCTGCTGATTGCTGAAAGCTCGAACAGAGATGCTTGCAAAGAGTGGATGTGCTGTACTTGTCTGTGTGCTCTTTAAGTGCCTGGGTGCTCCTTGGAGGAGGAGTAGTTGGAGGCAACTGATGTTGGAAATGGTGGATCCAAAGCCATCAGTCGTAGCTTTTGGGATATGCAGGCCAACTTTTGAGCCTTCCCTTGTTCTTTTGTCACTTTATCAAAATCACTCACTAATACAATCTCCAAATTCAGAGCGTTTCTTGCCCTCCCACTCTTCTCCTTCCACCCATCTCCACCCCTCAGAAAAACACCAGTAGCTGTGTAAGAGCTGAGTTGTGTGTGTGAGAGAGATAGTAGCAATTTTACTGTGTCCTTTTAAATGTTAAATGTGAAGCCTTTTGGGTTTAGAAGGAAGTTAAAAGTAGTTTCAAAAGCTATACCTGCTCTACAGGTGAAAACTCACCTTTGCAAGTGTTCTGTGTGGAATTTCCTGCTTGCATCCTTTCAAAGACCTTTGCTGGATGGAGGAGAGGTAGAGCCAGGTTTTCACTAATATTGAAAAATATACTAAGTAAGTGTAGAAGAGCAAGATGCACTTTCCATCTTTCTAGTTGCATATTTTTGAGTTTGTTCTTTTAATCCAGTATGGATTACGTTAGAACACAGGACTAAGGCAATCCTATTGACTCAAATAAAATAAGGATTTTTGTTCCCTTTGAACTTGGGCAGTACCTCTAGGCCTCGCCTTAAACTGATTTCCTGGAATTAGTTCTCAAAGTCCACAGTAAGCTCAAAACAAGTCTTTTAAATAAAAGTGTAATGACTATATTTAAGACCCTTACCAGTTACTTAGGTGTCACCTGCCCCACTTTTCTCTCCTGGTGACCAAATACTAGATTCTGGCACTGTAATATTAGTGGTAAGTAGTTAGCATGAGGTTCCTTGTGAGAACAGGAGGACTATTCCATGTTTCTACATTAATTTTTTTTTTTCCTTTCAGTAAAATAAAAATTGGCTCTGTGGGCCACTTGGCCATGCAGATTAATTTTGTAGACTGAAATTCTTCACTTCGTGAAACTAAGTGTGGGGGGTTCACGTGTCTGTCTATCACGTGTTGGATAGGCTGACTGTTCAAAAGTGCACTGGCTAAAATTTGTTTTAAAAGTAATAACTTTGGTTTGGGGAACAAAATACTGCCCAAAACAGCAAAATCTTGCATAACATCCTAATTTCTTGAATTTGCTGTGAAGTGCATTACCAGCAGGATGGTGAACACACTTACAAATAAACAGTTTTTCTCTTCTTTAAAAGGAAAGGGAGTTCATATGCTAGTTCCAGTCTTTCCAGGCGGTAAGAGCATTCCTGCTGTTGATATAGCCCTCTTTTTTTCAACAGGTATGACAGTTCAGCGATCAGAATTACATTCTTGATCAAACTTCTACCATTAACTTGCAACCAAGCAATCAGACAATGCCAGCTTTGTGACTCAAACCAGTAAGATTTCTTCCTGCGCCTTCCTGTCTTCCTCCCCACTTGCAGTCTGGATAATGAGCATCAAAAAAGGATGCCTAATTTGGCAGTTGCACAGTAATAGAGTAACTCAAAACTTGGAGAGAAAAAAGAAAACGTGCAGAGAGGGGGTTCTGTTGAATTAATACAAGTCCTCTGTCAATTATGCAACCTACTTACATAGCAGATGATCCACAGGTTTATCTTTAGAATGAGCAGGTCTTTCCTCTGTTGTCATATCAGTGTGATTGACTACACTCTTTCCCAAACAAATACTTTATTCAGCGTCCCTGTGTCCCCCCCAAGTTGCTTTTCCCACTCTGTGCTTGGCTTGTTGAAATCCAGCAGCTCTGTTCATCGATGTGATTCTGTAATCCAACCAGTCTCATTTAAAGCAGGTCTTTCAGCCCTGCCTTCTGTTTTGTGGATGCCTTTTCACTAGCACTGTCCGTCTTTCTCACTGTGAAGGGGTTTTGGTGAAAAATCTGACAGTGTTAGAAGCCATCACTGATCGCTGCTGGCATTGGTTATGCCTCGTTCTTCAGTTTTATCTAAGGAAGCTTTTTCTCTCTCCTTACAGGCCAAGGAATGTGGTCAGATGCAGAACAAATGGCTCATGATAAACATTCAGAATGTGCAAGATTTTGCCTGTCAGTGTCTCAACCGTGATGTCTGGAGCAATGAGGCTGTGAAGAACATAATCCGGGAACATTTCATTTTTTGGCAGGTGAGAAATTGAATGGGGCTGTGCGGATATCTTGGGTGTCCTGGTAGATGGGCCAGTGAAAAAAAAAAAAAAGGATGACTTTGAATAAAACGGCACTGTTGCAGTTCCCTCAGTGAATGTGCAGTAGTCTATGGATGTAGATGTAGTTCATGGATATGCATTTGATGCATTTGAACGCATAAGCTGCCTTTCACTTGTGCATTCAAGACGTTACCGCTACCACGTAGCTTCGAATACGTGAGCGCTAGAGGTGTATTTTCAGTTTGTCAGAGTTACTGAGAACTGTACACTTGTAGTATGTACTGTAAAATAGAGAAAAACTTTGTACATTTTCAAGGTACAGTTTGTTTGTGTTCCTCCTCCACCTGGTAATTTGCTTCCATTGTACTATTTTGTAGGTATACCATGACAGTGAGGAAGGACAGAGGTACATACAGTTTTATAAATTAGCAGACTTCCCTTATGTCTCCATCCTGGATCCCAGGACAGGTAAGATTAAGTGACAGTTGGTTACCTGCAGTTCATGTATCCCATGAGAAGCACTGGCTAGAATACCATCTTTCCCATGTGTGTTATGTTCCACTGAAGAATCTCAGTTACGTTGTTTTGCTCTATGAGAGACCTTGTTGTCCCCAAAGCAGCGAAGTGGTATGTTTTGGAGGAACTAAGGGAATAAAACTTCCAAGTCTTGCTGAAATTTTGTGTATTTGGTTATTGCACTTCATAGAGCTTAGCGAGTACTTTGCTTAGAAAGTGAAAATAGTACCACCTGGTGGTAAAATGCTGAAATTAATTTTCTGTCCATTTAAAAGCTACTTGAAATCAAATGATGAATAGACTACAATATTTGTAGGCATTACATGAATCTGCTTCCTGCTCCTTGCACGGTAGCTTTGTGAGGCTCAGTGAGGACTTGTTAAATTGCGTCTTAATTTTGAGACACCACTTTGGGTTTGTTGTTTGGTTTTGGGTTTTTTTTACCTGAACACTGAAACTTTTACCTTCCCCTCCAGCTCTTTTGAAATTGTTACGTTTTCTTTTATATCCCAACACCCTTTCTTCTTTTATTTTTTATCATATAATGCAAGTATATTAATGGTCTGGTCTCCTGCTTCTCAGGACTGCAGTCATAGTGTCTCTAATCAGAGCTGAGCTTTCTTGCTATTTGACTTAAACCACTCAAACCCATTTTTTTTTTAATGTTGAAACTGAAGTTCGAATATTCTTCTTAGCACTTTAATTATGGAAACAAATGCTGTTTGCCAAGGTGTAGAATCAAATGAGGCAAGAATGTGGAAATGCTTCTTCATTAACTTAGTGGTTTGGCTTTTTTTCATTTTGAAGCCTAATTCACCATTCTGTGCACATGTTCCCATAGATAAAAATAAAAGAATGGAAATTAATAGGGTCTGTATTTATGTAAGTCCACGACTGAAGCATTTTCAAGGGAATGGAAGGAGGAAGCTTCATAATTATCAGGTGGTAGCCTGTAGGAGGCTGCAGTTTCACAAATACGGGCTCTTGCAGAGTGCATGCTCAGCAGTGAATTGGTGTGTTTGACCTCTAAGTTGCAGTCTTTTGCTGAAATTAAGTTTCAGGACACCTGTTTTTCCCTAGGCCAGAAACTAGTGGAGTGGCACCAGCTAGATGTGACTTCTTTCTTGGACCAAGTGACCGGGTTCCTGAGTGAGCATGGACAGCTGGATGGCCATTCCACCAACCCTCCCCCAAAATGCTCTCGTTCAGTAAGTATGAGGCCCTCAAGGAGGACTGGCTAAACCTGAAAGAACATGCTAGACTGTCCTTATCCAGCTCTACTGATTTCCCAAACAGACTTAATGAGTTAGTGCGAGAGCATGCAAAAATACGGTGCGCCAGGGAATGCCTTCTCCCATGGTAACTATTTTTTGTTGTGCAGCTTGTGCTTTTGACATTTGTTTTGGATTTAGCAGTCACAGAACTGTGCATATGTGGAAGAAAAATGTATTACTCCGTCCAAAACTCCAAGGAGAAGTCATTAAGTAGTCATAGCATGACTAGCTTTCCATGCTGTTTGTTCCTGACAGTTTTAGTAGCTTCTCTTTGGAAGACTGATGTCCTCTTGATTTTCAGTACCTATTTTAAAGCCATTTTTTTGTATTTGTGTTATGTCCGTGTTCAACAGGAGAGCCTCATTGATGCCAGTGAGGACAGCCAGTTGGAAGCTGCTATCAGAGCCTCGTTACAGGAGACACATTTTGATTCATCACAGGCCAAGCAGGAGAGTCGGTCAGATGAGGAGTCTGAGTCAGAGCTTTTTTCTGGAAGCGAAGAGTTTATTTCAGTTTGCGGATCTGAGGAGGAGGAGGAATCGGAGAATCCTGCCAAGTTGAGGAAGTCTCCGCACAAGGACTTGGGGTATAAAAAAGAGGAGAGCCGGAGGCCTCAGCCTGAGCCCCCTGCAAGGACTGAGCCTGGAACAACATCAAATCACAGAGTACTGCCCTGTATTGATGCAGGGCTACTAGAGGAGTCAACTGACAAGCCCGAAAGTACGTTTCAGGGCCTAGATGTGAATGGTAAGTTGCCGCTTTTTTTTTTCCCCGTAGTGACCTGTGTTTTGGTTTTGTTTTCTTTTTTTCCTGAAAATTTCAATACACGGACAAGAATGGTTTCATCCCTCATTTTGAAAAGCTAAATCTTTTCTTCTGTCTTACTCCTTCCTTGACATCAGACGTTTGAGCAATTTGCCTTGCCAGCAGGAGCACCTGGCATAGCGATGCCACAAACTGCAGAGTCCTATTAGCCACTGAGCTGAAGTTTCTTATTTTGAGACCTTGTCCACGAATAAAGTATGCGCTGGCATAATAACAGCTGCATATGGCAGGGCTTCTACCAGTATGGCAGAGAGAAGCAGAATAACATCAGTCACCTCCTGCTCGGTTAGCTTGGCGGTTTGGAATGAGTTTTAGTAATGCAACTTTGGCTGATACAGATGAGTCCCCGGAGTCTCTGTTTCTCCCTGTGGTGCCTGAGCTGGGATGCAGCAGACCGAGGTGGTCTCAAAGGCAGAGGAAGCACAGTGTACTTTTCTCTGGGAATGCTGACCCTTTGCAGTCAGTACTATAAACTCTTGGAAGAGTCCCGAGTTTGATGTGTATATTCTAAACACAGGTGGTAGAAGTATATCTTCATAGACTGGAACCTTGTATTTGTCGCCAGTCCCTAACCCCGCTATGCTGTGCCATAAAGCGTCCCACCTAAAATCTACTGAAGAGCTCAATTCAGCTGCCTTGTCATTTGTTAACTTGTAGTAACTTCTTTTATGCTAGGACCAAAGGCACAGCTGATGCTAAGGTATCCAGATGGAAAGAGGGAACAAATTTCACTGCCCGAACAAGCTAAACTTCTGGTGAGTGGAGTTAATCAGAATCCTTGTTTGAGTACAGGAGAGCTGAAACCGGAGAATTTCTTTTCCTGTGGTGGCACTATTGAAATTGGATCAAATTAAAGCAGTGTATCCAGGGAGTGCTTGCACTGTCATTCTGTTGTGTTTCTTCTGTGTCATTCCTCTCTTCCGATCAACAGACTCTGCTGGCTCTGCGTGTCTCCATTGCTGCTTGGGTTGCATGTACACTCCAGTGTCTTCCTTTGTCCCATACCTACTGGTTTCCTTTCTAAAATGACTCTAACTAGCTTTTGCGTTAATCATTAAATTACCATAAAATACTCTCAGCTCACTCGTTTGTGGGGTTTTTTTTCTAAATGGGAAAGTTCAGTCATTGCCCATGGTCAGACAACATCAAAGGCAAAACTCTACATTCCTTTTTCTCCATCTCTTTCACCGTACTTCTGCACTCCCTTCTGGATGGGGATGACAGAGCAGACTTTGGAGGAAGTTCTCCCAAAACAAATCCATTATAGTATTATTTAATGACTGTGCTTCAGGTGTGCGTCTCAACTGCACTTTGGGCTTGTTTACCTTGGAAAAGTCAATGTGGATGGTGTTTCCATCAAAATTTTCCGTATCTGGAAGCAGTGTGTAAAGAGATCACTCTATTCCTGTTAGCCATGAGTTTTCGTGACACAGTGGCCAGTTAAGCTCATTTTAATGTAATCAAAGAAAAAGCTCTGTATTGAAGTCATAGGGAAGGCAAAAGGATCTTGTGCAGATTTAGAAGAAAAGCATCACAGCTCTTACAGAAAATGAGACTATAACCAAGTTTGCAGCACTCTGGAAATGTACAGGGTCTCAAGCTCATCTTCTCATCCTTAATTCTTTTGCTTGAAAATAAAAGGAGAGGGGAAAAATAAAGTTACCTTTGTTACACTGTCATCTCTCAAAACCAAAGCATAAGGTTGTAGACAACCTGCAGAGCTACACATGGAGTCCTGGGCTGAAATACAAAGCCTGAGGAACACTGGCAGAGCATCACTCTCGCTGTAGGAACCAGCTTTACTCCCAGACATTCATTCTTACTTTGTCGCAGCGTTTATTGGCGTATAATCTTTTTCCAAGTACTCTTATATCTTAACTGCTTTTTGAAAGCAGCCTGTTGAATAAAATTGCATGTATTATTAAACATGTAACACTTTGGAATGCTTAATTAATTTATCTAGGCGATACATAGGTGTAATATTGGTATATTCCTGATAATCCTGCCTTCTGGTTTGACTCCTTTATGGACTGCAGTAGTTAAAGGAGCTTTATTTTGGCAGGTGATTTCCATTGCTGCTGCCTGCTCTGTAGTCAGCAGGGGAACTTAGGCAGGTGAAGGTTTGTGGGTAAAGGTATCTTTGTATTGTAGAGCTGAACAGGCAGCTTTTGTGCTCTCATCATGTGATCAGTTCAGACATATCAAGATTGAGTCTCAGTTGTTTCTTTGTGAGCATCCTTTCCGTGCTGATTTTTTGCAGCCCTTAATCGCTTCCATTTTAAAGCTGTCCAGAACTATAAAAAGAAATTGTTTAAGGAGACAGTTGCACTTCGGAAGTTTTAACTGATGATGCAATTTTGCCCTCCCACCAACACTGGCTGTTGTTTAGAACTTCCCCCCTGCCCCCCCAGTCATTGCATTGTTATCAGTTGAGAGTGGATTCTTTACACACTGTTATCTCCAGGATGTGCTTATGCTTCCAGTATTACCATAACACCTTTTTTCCCCCCCAGGCAAAAAAAAAAAGGCAAAAAGGCAACACTGCCTTTTTATAGAAGCGATTGCTCATTGTGTGCAATTAAGTAGCTGCCTTCACTCTGTTCAGCCGATCAGCCCTTTGTCTGCATTGCTGCCTGAATAACTTGTCTACCAAATGTTGCAGGGTGTGCAGGAAAGGTTGGCCTTTAAATGGGGCAGGGGGGAGACGTGGGCAGTAAATTTCACTGAATTTTTAAATACAGTGCTTTGTAAAGGAATTTTGATCATCCTTGTTGCCTGAAAAAGAAGTCAAACCCATTTACTTGCATGCCTCATCAGACCGCAGGCATTGTAATCTGCGAAGGCTGTTGGAGAACATTCCAGGTAAAAGAGGAGGTTCGGGTGACAGTCTCCTACCAAAGGCTGGTGTGTGGATTTTGATGAACTCAGAAGAAGTCTCCACACAGGTACTTCCCTGTCTGTTCTGCAGTCATCAAATCTTGGAAAAGTCCAGGTTGAAAAGGATCCCTCGAGATCATCTGGTCTAACCCTCTGTTGAAAGCAGGGCTGTAGATGAGGTTATCCGGGGCCCCCTCAAGCTGTGTTTAGAATACTTCCAGCAAGGGACATGCCACCGCTTCTCTGGGCAACTTCAAAGTTCAATTTCTTGCATGGTAAAGAATTCCTTCCTTATATCCAGATGAAATTTACTCTGGAGCAACTTGGGTGTGTTGTCTCTTGTCACCGTGCATATTTGTGAAAGAAATGCCTTGATTTTCTCTGTATTGCCACACTGTGATCATAGTCCCACCAAGCCTTTTCCTTTCTAGACTGAATAAATCCAAGTCCTTCAACCTTTCTTCATGTACCAAGGCGTGTCCTGTATTCTAGTCATTTTGATGGCCCTCCACTGGATCCTCTCCAGTTTTTCCTTGTCCCTCTTGAATGTGTAGAGACCAAAACTGAACACAGTATTCCAAGCGTGGCCCGGCAGAGTGGTGTAACCGCATCCCTCGATGCTGCTGGCAATACTCTTGTTGATGCAGCCCAGGTTTGCTGTCACTACTGCAAGGGCACACTGCAGACGCATGTAGAGCTTTCTTGATGAGTTTTGACAGTCTCTACATGACCTCCTGGATCTTGGCTCTAGGTAGGCAAGCAGCAGGCTTCCAAGACTTGGAGTTAGGTCAGCAGTTGGGTGCTGGAGTCCCCTCCACCAGTGTGCACTGCTGCTTCTCCCTGCTGGTTTTGACCTGTTGAGTAGGACCAGTGGGTCCAGTTGCATCTTCCAGTGGAACTTGTTTGTCCTCCCCATTTATTGCCAAGACTTGATACTGTTTTTTCAACTGATTTTTCTTTTTTTTTTTTTTTTAAATTTATTTTTCCAAATGAGGGGAGAGCTGCTGTTTTGCTGCCACAGGTCATGAGTCTTCAGGGTGCCTTGTCCTGCAAGTTACTGTCTTTCCTGTGTTTCAGTCTTAGAATCACAGAATGGTTTAGGTTGGAAAAGCCCTTTAAGATCATCAAGCCCAACCATTCCCCTAACCCTGCCATCCCACCACTAAACCCTGGCCCTAAGCACCTCCTCTGCCCGGCTTTTAAGTACCCCCAGGGATGGGGACTCAACCCCTTCCCTGGGCAGCCCCTTCCAGTGCTTGACAGCCCTTTCAGGGAAGGAATTTTTCCCAATGTCCAACCTAAACCTGCCCTGGCACAACTTGAGGCCATTTCCCCTCATCCTATCACCCGTTATCAGGGAGAAGAGTAATTCTTGCTTCTGGTCGTCCTATTCTGTCTGCACTGCAAGGCCTCAGTTCTTGCCCTTGCAGTGCTGCTGCCAGCGTCCTACTGCTTTCCTGCTCATCTTCCCTGATGCAGCAGAACATCCTGACCCCTTCCTGCAGCTCCTTGACCTCGTGCTCCATCTGCATTGATGCCCCTGAAATACTAGGAAGAGTGCCGCAGGCTGTTGGGGGGAGACCACATCCATTGTCATGTCAGCGTCGTATGACTGACAGCTTTCCTACTGCAACACAAATACTAAAATGAGCAGCCACCCAACTGATTTCCTGAGCCCTGTGCCTGTGAGCTGTGGTGGTAACTGCCAGGTGCTTGTTTGCGACCACGTTTTTCTGTGGGCTGGGTCACTGTGCTCCTGAAGTGGCAGCTAGATAGCGAGGGGAAGCTAAGTGGAATAATTTGCACTGGTAGAAGCTTAATACTGCTAGCTACCTCCTTGTACGTCGTACGCTGGCATAAGTTGCCCACCAAATCTATGTGAACAGTATTGTTGGGACCCCCTTATTTCTTCATGCTTTCTGTTTTATTATGTATTAATTGTCTTTTAAAAATCCACGATTTTTCATTCTGCCCGAGTCTTGCTCTGTTGCTGTATCCCCTACCGTTCTGCCAATCTCCATTTCTCTATCCCTCTCTATTTGTACTTTACGTTCGCATCTGCTGTGTTTCCTGATGACCTTGGGAAATATCACTTGTTGTAGTATGGACATTAGCTCTTCTTGATACATCTGCTTGTTGGGTCGTGAAGCTGATACCCCTTCACCCCAGTGCCATCTGTATCCTGCCCCCATTGCTATTGTAAGCGGAGAAGTCAGTGAATTGAAAAGAGAATTGAAAGAAGAAAAAAAGAAATAAAGAGGAAAACCCCCAAATAATCATGCATCTTGAAGGCAGGAAAAAAGTAAATTTTTAGTAAAAATACTGCATTTATTTTTAGCAATGTCACCTGATAAAAATGCTTCTTTTGGTGGCTTTTAGGTTTAATGTAAGGGTAATATCTGATAAGCAAGTGAGGGGGCTTCTGTTTTGGGGCACTTAACGATTCTTTTTTTTTTTTTCGCAATTCTTATTTTACTGTGATTTGAATGTGTGATGTGGAATTCAGCTTGCTTGAATTAAGTTACTGTTACGTACGCCTTCTGCTTAAAGAATCAGTTAGGTAAGGGATCGCTTGGTAATTAGTTTTTACGATTATTCTTACCATGCGTGGGTCAAATTAGATATTAATATAAGAAGGTCTATGCTATATGCAAAACTTCCTTTGGGATTTACAAACTTTTTTTTCTAAAGGAAAATGGGATTTTTTTTTTACATTCTTTTGTGTTGTTTCGAATTATATGACGCTTCTGTACCTTTCTGTCTCTCCAGGCTCTTGTGAAACATGTCCAGTCAAAAGGATACCCCAATGAACGCTTTGAACTTCTCACCAACTTCCCTCGAAGGAAACTCTCCCACCTGGACTATGAGATCACATTACAGGAGGCAGGCCTGTGTCCTCAAGAGACTGTCTTTGTGCAGGAAAGGAATTAGCACCATGGCCTGAGTTCTCCCAGCCTTCCTCCCCTCTCCTCTTTGCCTGGGACACCAACTCAATTAATTATGCAGATGAGGGTCGTAGGATTGCAGTGCTGAAATCAGGGAGGCAGCTGGCTGGCCCTTCTCTCTCTTCTTCCCTTCCCCTGCTTTAGTGACCAAATGAGAGTGTTCAGAGTTTTATTTTCTTCCTCAGCCTGGGCCCTGCGAAGAGCATTGGGAAGAACATCTTTCCTTTGTTTTCATGGAATAAAGTAAAACGGTGATCTGTGTATCCAGTATGCTGGGGCTTGGGAGTGGCCATAATACATGTAACCTTCTCGCTGCTATTCTTAAATCTGTTTTGTTTAATTTATTTTTGAAAATAATGTGTGATAAGGCACTGAGTCTTCTCTCTGTAAGGAGAGAGTGTAATCTTCAGTACAGTCTTTCCTTTGTTTTGATGCTCTGCATGAAAGGTCTCCATTAACCTTACAGCCGCCTTAAGGGTTCGCTTACCTATCGCTCTGCGAAAACTTGGTTTTGGGGAAGGAGTTGGGTTGAGTTGTGGTGAGATGCTTTGCCCCCATCTAATTTAAAGGTTTCTAGATTGCATGCCTGTTTTCCTCCTGCTTTAAATGCTGCCAGTGGACATAGTAAAAAAAAAAAAAAAACAAACCACCACAAAACCAAACCAAGACAAAAAACCAAAAACAACCAAACCCCAACTATATTCTTATCTATACTCTATATGGGTTTGACTGCTTGGCCCAGAGGGGAAGCTGCCTGTTCCCTGTTGGTGCAGAACTGACTCCTTGGTGGAAGCAGGTGGGGTTTCCATTTGTTCTCTCCCCAGTGGTGTCTCCTTTCTACTTTCTCTCAGGATTTTGCAAATGATGGTGGAAGGTGGCAGGAGACTGTAAAGATCTTGGACTCTCTGGAGAACGCCTGCCATAAAAACTTTACAGTTAGTTGGCTTTTTTCCTTTGCAGGTGTTTTGTTTCCCCAGGAGTGACTAGTGTTGCAGGGGTTTTAGGGCACTGACTGTGACTGGGCAGGACAGCAAGTCCTAGGCAGGTTTTCTTTCATTAATTAAAAACACAGCCAGCCTTGTGAAACTGTGGAATTAATGCTTTGTAAAAGACTTCACAGCCTGGTGGCTTGAACACTCTAGGCTGCTTTTTATTCTATTTTCATGTTCTACATGTTCTACTGTCACTTACCTCTAAATCTGGAAGGCTGTATGGAAAGCTACTACCTTTATTGAGGGGGTTTTTTCAGCTCTGGAAACTGGCACCAGAAGTCACGCAGGCAAATCCTGTGTGTACGCTGGGCTGTGCAGAATGCCCTGTTTTTCCAATGTCTTCTGTAGACATGGAGCTGTTGATCAGTTGGTGTTACAGGAGGTATTAGAGTGGGATAAAAGTTAACACAGCCATCCTCAAGGTGGATGTTGAATTTATGTATTTACAACTAAGAACTCAGCTTAGCGTGCTCTTCATCAGTGAGGAATAAGGCATGTGAGACCTACTGTAACTACTGTTTTCTTCTGCAACTATCAGATGATTATACTTGTTAAAGAAAAATACTTCAGTGGTCACATTTACCATAAACTAAAACTTTTTGAGATGTTTTGCCCTCAATATCACACTAGCCTGCAGACTGTCGAGTCTCTAAACGTAGGAAATCACAGAAAATGTCTTGCATTCTCCATGATAATATTGGCTCACAACTGTCTTCTGCTCATAATTGAGGTTTTACGTGTAACCATATAATTGTATAAATTGACTTCCCTTTGACACAAAAAATATGTTGTGTTCTACTGCAAGATGCAGTGTCATGAAAGCAGAATCTGACTGCAGTTTCCTGAACAATGGTTGATGTGACTTTTGGTTGCCGTTTTTGGTGGAAGCCGCTTCCCAGGATTAGATGGTGAATTGCAAGGCCAGCAGAGGTAGGCGTGGATGTTGGCGTTTGGCCTGTGAAGCAGCAGTGGCACCTCTAGACTGAAGGGATCCTTTGTGTTTCTAGGATACCTAAAGTCATGACTCGGATGTATGAGAGAGTGGGACAGAAGGAAAGGCTTTCCATGTAGGTCTGGTGCTTCCCTAAGCGGCTTCAGCTGGCTAGTTGAAATAACTCACTCTGACATCTGAAGCTCATAACCTCCTCTTCTGTGGTTAGCCACAAAATTAAGGTGGGCTGGCAAGAGGACGCGGTACCCAACACATGTATAGATAGTCCTTTCGTGTCCCTCGGGCAGGCTGGGGTGGGAGCATGCCGACCTTTCCTGCTCTCCTGCCTGTTCTGCCCATGTAAGGCAGGAAGCCTTTGCGGTTCCACTGGTTCCTCTTTTGAGTCATTGCTGGTTGGCTGTGTTTGCTGGCGGAGGGCCAAGTTGTCTTGGACAGGCTTGGGTTTGTATCCCCTCTAGGAATGTTCCACATAAATTTTTATAGCAGTGAAGTTAAACACACAGAATTGACTGCCTGTTCGCTCCTAGGTCCGTTTTATTGATAGCTTCTCTTCTTGCCCCTCCCCAGTTGTACAAATGTATGTGGTGACCTTTTGGTTGCTTTTGTTATGCCAAGAGCAGCTCAGTCGCCTCTCCCAAGGAAGCAAATGTTCACTTGGCTGCTGCAAGTTTATTTTTAAACCATCAAGAAACACGCTCCTCAAGCATGGTAAATGGTTTGGTCTGCTGGTGCCAGGGGACCAGGAGTGCTTATGCTCCTGCTTCATTTTTTTTCTTTCTTGAGGTTTTACTTAGAAAAATATTCATCTTTCTTTTTTTATAACCTAACAGGGAAGGAAGAATATGAAATTGAAGATTTAAATTGGAAAAAGTTCCTAGTTCCTAGCAGTTTGTTCTGTTCCAGGAACTTACGAGCCTGCCTGTTTTGTTTTCTTTCTCTAGCACAATGTGATTTTTCTTTCAGTTTTCTTTTGCTTTGGTCTGTGAGCAGGAGGCAGAGAAAAAAAAAATTTAAGAAACGTGCATCCCTGCATGTAGGTCTTCTCTGCCTTAATCCTCTCCCCTCTTTCACTCCTCTTCCCAACCCAAATAACGACAGTGCTGCAGCACAGGCAGCAGGCAGCTGTGCTGTGGTGGCTCAAAGCTGTTAAGAAACAGCACCAGACAGGATACAACCCCTTCAGATCTTCATTCAAGTTGAAGCCCTTTGGAGTTTAGAGGAATGTGTTCTGCTGGCCTGAGGAATGTGGCTGAAAACATTAACCAAGCTGATGCCTGCAACAGCTTGTAGCCGTGAAGGTGTGAGCTAATCGGGCTCTAATTTTAAAGAGCCTTTGTCACAATCGCTTCTAGGTGTTAAATCTGAAGTTCAGATTGCTTTTGACAAGGTTGGGAAAAATGCCTTAAATCTGGTTGCAAAATAAGGTGTTGAAATATGAAGGACGAAGGAGAAAAAAATCCTTCAAAGGCTGTGGTTTGTGGCGTCCTGTGGGTGTTGCTTGCATGTTGTGTTGCAAGGACTCCCATGAGTTTGGAGGAGCAGAATCGCATGTAGGCAGTGGAGGTTTTTCTGGGTAGAGAATTAAACAGCGCTAGCGTGTTTCAAGCTGTAGCTTCTTGCTGCTTCTGGAGAAGTTTCCTTTGCATGTGTTCTTTGTCTAACAATGCTTTGTCTTGACCTTTAATGCCTAATTGCAGCCAATAGTCACAGTCACAACCTGTGTTCGGAAACAGAGAACTGGCTTTCGCTGCCAGGCACTGTTGACGTATTTTACTGTTGGCTTCCCGCTTGTGATCCTTCGGAGGCCCAGAGAAGGATTTCAGGTCTTCCTGTTGATGCTGTGCTCTAAGTCAAGCTGATTGACCAGCTTCAACCTCACAGCATTCCCTACTGATGTAAAAAGGGCAGGTAAAGGCCGTGCCAAACATTTCTGGACGTACCTGTGCTATTTTCATGAGGCTTTGAATTAGGGGCTGCAGTTCTTACGTTTCTGACTTTCATGGGCTGAAGTATGTTGCTCTTCCTGATAAATCCAATAAGTTGACAAAACCAGCATTAAAGGGATGTTCGTGTATGTGCACAATAGCCTTGTAAAATATAGTTGTCTATAAAAAGGCATTCAGAGGTGCCATTGTTCCTAAGTAGATTCAAACAGCAATTTTACATCCGCAAACTTTCCAGAGCTCACTAGATCTGCTGCCTCGTTGTTACAGGAGAATAACACCTCTCCGTCTGCAAAGCACGTCCGTTGTTCGCTGCTGCAAACAGCTTGCATTTCGCACGGTCCACTACTTTCGTAGCCATGTTTTTTTAAAGACTACCAAGTTTATATATATACGATTCGGCACCAGCTTATACCAGCTTCCACTTCTACTGGTGCTATGGTTTGTACCCTTGCGGAAACTGGCATCTGGTTTTAGTCCAGGTTTTAATAAATAAACCTCACTGCTGAAGGGCCTGATTTCTCAAATTTCTGTTCTTGCTGGAGCACTGAGCATGTTTGCAGGGACTCCAAGAGCAACAAGGGCTAACCCGAAAGCCGTTTGCTTTTGGGGGCAAGGCACCACTTGGGCTGCGTTTCAGCAGGTGCCAAATGCTGTGGAGATGCATAAAATGTGGTGGTTGTTTCTCTAAACCATGTAGAAACAGGTGACACAGAGACCTGTGCGGGAGCATCCGTGTGAATGGGAAGATGCGTGTCATTTCAGGAACTTGCAGCTTAATTTTTACCCCTTCTTAGGTTTTTCGTAAACATCACTAATTTTCTTCCTGCTTTATTCCCTTTTTAGTCAAGGTAGTAAAAAATAGGTGGTCCTGTGTTCCAAGAGGAGGAGGGGTAGCAGAGGCATGCTTTAGATGGGCGAAGTGCAAAGTCTCAGTCCCATAAAGACTGGGTGTGCCTTGCTTTAGTAGATTTGAATGCAGCCTCTCCTCTCCCCCACCCTTTCTTACTCATTTTAACAGAAGTTATCTTCTGTAAATCCAACACCTGCTCCAAAGGCAAAACAGAAGTCATGTTTTGAGCCCTACACTGGCCATCTGCATTGTTGGAAGTAGCCGCAGTCACGTGTTTGGAGTCAATCTGAAGGCATTTGACAACCGGCTCCTGAGTTTACGTTCTGCAGAGACAGTCTTGCCGAGGGTTTCTCTGTCCGAGCCCAAGATCATCCTGCAGTTTGGTTAAACTCTACTACCTGCCCCTGAACCGGCGAGGTTAATGGATACCCTTTCTGTGGTGATGTACAGGATGGTTTTTACTCCAGTCTCTTCTTGTCTGTGAGATACTTTAGTGTCTGTCCACTCCCAATAAATATAGCCATATGTATATACATATATACACACACACAGAGACGTGTTTTTAATCGGAGAATGTGGCGCTTGACATCAGTGCCTCCGCTTGCCTCAGTTCTATCTTCTGTTGTTTTACAGGGGTATTTAACAAGTGATTGCAGAAGTTCAGGATTGGGTCACTGTCTTTAATTACTGTGAGTGTCTGCAGTACAGAGAAAAGTAATTTTGTAACTGCTTGTTAAATGGTGCTGAGACTTTAAGGTGTAGGAGGATAGATAGTAAAAGTATGTGGAGCAGGGGGACGAGGTGCTATTTTATAGAACAGATTTATATGAAGAACATCTGGGTAAAACTCAGCTCAGAGACGTGGTACCTCATCAGAGGCACCCCGTGATAGGATAGGTATTTTTTTGGTTTTTAAAATGAGGCTGTTTCCTCCAATTGATCGACTTCGAGTTTCAAAACTTTGTCAGATTTTACGGTAGTCACTTTTTTTCTTCAATGATGGCGACTTCACGTGGGAGGAGGAAGAGGATTAATTGGGAAGATTTCAGCTTGGTGTGCTGGGAGGGACCAAACTCAAGGAAACCTCTGATCTATATACACAACTGCTGCATTTTTTTATAAATATATGTAAATGTCCTATTGTAATATTTGATCCTGGAAATAAAACAAACTGTTTTCAGTAGCTTTCTTCATCTCTTGGTTTTTGGGTTTGGGGTTGGTTTTGTTTCAGTTCTAACAAAAGTCTGCTCCTGCATTATGTCGAGAGTTTCTGAGTTTGGCCTTAAGGTTGCTGGGGTAGAAGGCAAGAAGATCAAGCAGAGTTCCCTATCTGTGTGTCTCTGACTTTTTAGTAAAATTGTGAGATTGGGCACTTTTCTCTTTCTTTTGCCTCCTGGTCTGTGAATCTCTACTGGGCAGAATGGGGCCGGGTGCCATTGCTTCTGTTGAACCTCTGGAAAGTTTACGATTTTCCTCTCCTGGCTGTAGCCGGTTTTGTTAGCATTGACTCTCTTTTCTAGCAGAAGCTGCAGCTCAGCTGCAGTCCAACTGCCTGTTATTTTAGATACTAGCTCCAGGTCTGCCCAGCCAGCAAGGACAGGGCTTGCCTGAGTTTGAAGCCTGTTTGCAATATGGTGTCTGATAATAAATAACACCGAGTAACTGACTTCAGAGGAAAACATCCCGTTTCTGCTGAAAAGGAGCTGGTGATTACAGCGAGCTGCTTGCTTAGCCCAAGAAAGCTTCAGCCCATTCTAGAGATTACAAAATGAAGTGAGACAAACTTTTGGTACTCGATGGGACAAATACCCTTATGAAAATGAATACAAAGAGGCAGGGCTAGGATTTTCCATCCTTCCCAATGGAAGAGCAGAAGAAATGCAGCTTTCTATTTTGAACTGTCAATGTTCTGGTACAGGTGGTGTCAAGACGGAGCCTCTAACTCCTGCAATTGTCTTTTAGGCTCCTTGGGACGTTCCTGTAATGGCCTCACACGAAATGCCGGAGAGCAGAGTCCCTTCTGGACAAGTACTTTGCAGGTACAGCAGGGAAACAAAAGTTTAAGAGGCCGATCTCAGGTCATCCTTGTGTTCCTGACCATAGATAGGTCTCCGCTGAAACAGTAAGTTCAGCCACTGCCTCAGTCTTACCCTGTTTGAACTCTCCAAAAAGTTATGGAGTAGGGTGACTTGACTGTGCCAACAGTCATGCTAAAACCTTCAACCAGTGTTAATCGTGACTCACTTCCAGTGCGCCTTGGAGAAGGGGGTGAATGGGCCTGGCTTGGCTTGGCTTGGCTCATCCAAACCCAAAGCTTTCTCAGGTAGGTTGTCCAAGTTCCATGGTTACCACCCTTCTGGGAGGCACTGACCTCCGGAGGAGCCCAGGAGAAGGCTGTTGCTCTAGCTGCCTTTCCAGGGGTATCTTGGAGGTGATTTTCTCTTCAGTTTTTGGCGTGTGCACCTCTCCTCGCTGCATTAACTGGACAGTCCCAGTTTCTGTGATGAAGGCTTGCTTGTGTGTCTCTCGAGGCTGGAAAACAGCCTGATCTCTTCATGCAGCTTAGGAAAGTATTTCCCATTCCAACTGAGTCGGAAATATTTTGTCATCGCAGTCTGCAGATCAAGGAACTACAGGGTAGTCTCAAGATACCTCTTGTTTTTAATTAATTTTTCCTTTCTGCAGACTCCTTCCAACTTTCAACTGGACTGGTTTATCTCATCTGAAGTAGTAAATCGGGTGAAATTCGTAAAAAAGCTAAAGCAAACGCCACGTTGTCTAGCAGCATCGATTGATGCTTCATCAGTCCGAGATCTAGCCACGGGCTCCATGCAGGGCTTGTCTAAGCGGATCACCACTGGCAGACAATGTTGGGAGTTCGGAGAAGTCTTGACTAGCAGCAGAAATAGATTTGCAGATGCTACTGAGAGCAGTGAACCCTGCTGAGCAGCCTCCAGAGAGGACCGAGGTGGAGGTTTGTTTGGTGCAGAGTGGGTTGGATCTCACCGATTCCAACTCAGCTTGGCCTCTTTGATTCTCCTTGGAGCTGAACCGCTCTTGAAACCCGACCTCCTGCGCAATTTCCACAGCCCTAGAGGAGTTTGTGGAAGCAAAGAGCAGGGGAGTGTGGTTAAGAGAGCGGATGCAGCGGTTATGGAAAGCTCCCAGATCTTTAAGTTCAGGAAAGAGCCATTGCCGAATGTGATCTGCAAACCATGGACTGGAGAGGCAGAGCCCTCTAAGCGTGACAGGATAAAGTGACATGAAACGACTATGAGGGAAGTGGCCGGTGTCTTTTCGGCTGCGATCCGGTGTCAGAGGAGGGGTTTTCAGGAGGACCTTGCTGAGCCAGAATCGCTTTGCTTGGCGACCACGTGTGGTGGGGCCATGGCTTGGTGACTCGGCAGCAAAGTTACTTGCCCGTAATTGCCATGCTGACGCTTTCGTAATTAAATTCTCGTGCAAGAACAGGAGGCATGCAGCTGCTCACGGTGCTTGGGAAGTGGTGCAGGGCTAAAATTAGCCTTTTATTATTGCTATTATGGACTTGGGCTGGAGCGGGTATAAGGGGAAGATCAGTGACCTAGGGGAAAGATTCACCCTGATGTTTCATGCTGAACAGCATGGGGTTTTTTGTGGGAGATGATTGACCGGATCATGTGTGTGGCTACGTAGGAAGCTCAGATTGCTGTGACGTAGAAGAGGGCACAAGATGAGGTTGCAACACATTTTCTTCCAGCAGAGCGAAAAATGCTTCCTCTCTGAGGAAAAAAGAGATTATCCTCGGCAATCTGCTGTCCTACATGTCCTGCGACTTTTGCCTTTGCTGCTGTCTGCGTTTCAGAGACAAGATTCTTGTTCTCTGAGAATAAAACGGGGATTTACGTGCTGGTGCACACTCTGATTTTCCTTTCAGAGGAACTATCCTTATTCAGATAATCTGCTCCTCTCATCTTATTTTTCCTAGAGAAACAGAAGTGGCTGATGTAGCCCAGCCTTACCTGTTCATCTTTTTCCATGCGGCACTTAGAGGCTCCAATTCCATGTTCTGTTTCTTCTGACGGACAGTGGCGTGCTGTCCTTAGAGCAGGTTTTATATTCTCAACAGCCCTGTACTCACTGATTTGAAAGCAGGAAAGGCCTCTTTCAAACATGATGACCAATGCTACTCGTGGGTATTACCCTAGGTAGAGCAAGTTGTGTTATAACCCAAAAGGTAGCACTCTTGTTGCTTTTTTTTTTTTAATTTATTTACTGTATTGGAGCAAGACTGTAAGCTGTAAAATATCTGCATTTACGCTTTGTCTCCTGTGGCTGTTGCAGGTGGGAAAACCCACGTCCCGCGCAGCTGATGTGCCTCAGGTCCTCATGATGAATGCACGAGGAATACGAACCTTCCCCAAACTCTTCTTTGAGGAGATGCTTCCTTTTGCCTGCACAGCCCATGAGCACCTCTCCTCCTTGCTTGCGCTTGCTTTTCCTCTGCCAGAAAAACTGCCCCGTTTTTTGCTTTTTTTTTGGTACTACAGCTTCCCTGTCTCCTATTCTCGGACACGGAGGTCATGTTCTCCGGGTCCTGTTCCCGCCTCGGAGCTGCTACCACCAGAGCTTTTCTGTGAGGACAGAAGAGGAGCTACCCCATTGCACACCGACTGCTAGCCACAGGACCTTGAAATGCTGGTGTCTGATGACTTGCAATAATTATGATATCCAAAAATAACCTTTCTCTCTCAGTGTTACCACCAAGGTGTGAGATGTAGTGGGGGTATGCTCAGCACACAGGCCATCTGCAAGGAAGCAAAGGGCGGGAGAGAGGAACCATCTGAGACAGGAGATTATTTATTTAGCAGCTTTTATTAAAACATTAGTGTACTCCCTGCTGGGGGTAAAAATGAGAAGAGGAAAAGCCTGAGCTGTTCAGCACCCATGCACAAAGCTCTTGCACAACACGGGAAATAAGGTAAAATGGAAGAAGCAGCCCTTGGTGGAGGACATGGACTCATGGTGATGGAACGATAGTGTTTGGAGCGGGCTGCAGAGGAGAGGGGGAAATGTTCTCCCTACGTAGTCATGGCAGGTCGTTCCAGGAGAAATGGTGTTTGCTGCTCAGGCAATGGGCAAGGCACTTAGGGTAGAAGCCTTAAAATCTGAAGTTGTGCATGCTTTGGTGGTCTCGGGGCTTCTGCCACTGAAAGGGGACATAATCGGAGAGTCTGATCAGCTGCAACATTGACAGAGGCTGCCTCATTCAGACAGGACAGTCATTCTTCCTTTTGGGCTGCCGTCTGTGTGGGAGAGGGAAGGATCATGACTGATGCGGTGGGTGGACCCCGGGGTGGAGGAGGAAGACGTGGAGCACATGCTGGGATGTCATAAATAGTCACCCATGGGCGATGCCTCCAGGACAGGGCTCATCCGAGGGGTGGACACTGCTTGGCTCCACGTGGCATCACTCCCAGGTAAGCCGGGAAGGCAGGAGGAGGGCTTCCCCAGGCTTTGCTTGAATCCCCTTGCTTTTGACCATGGAGGCATGCTGGCAGGCAGGGAGCCTTTCTTTCGAGCGTCCTAACAGAGACTGGTGCAGCTGCACTTCTGGTTTACCTCCCCTTACAGTTTGTGTCTCTGTATCGGCTGAGGTAGAAGAAAGCAGCTAAAGCAAACTTGCTGCTTGCTCAAGAGGAGCGCTGGGGGCACAGCGAGCCCTGGCGAGCTTCCTGGGGGAAGGAGACCTCCTGCCTTCCCCAGGGAGAGGGCAGAGTCCTTGGAGAGGTTAAGGGGAGACTTGCAGAAGACCGCAAAAGCCTCTGGCCCACGCTGTGAGCTCCAGAGAAGCAATTCTGGAATGTCCTCCAAAGCAGGGAGGACATCCAGCACCGGATGCTTGTGGCTCTGGGGGAGCAACCACGCACAAGCCCTGGCCGGCAGGAGGGACCATGGCAAGAGGCCCTCGTTCCTTATAACCAGGGCATGGAGGATCGAAAGCCGAGGGGAGGTGAAGCTCTAGGATGGGTGGAGCTGGTGGTCCACCTTGGGCTTCTTGGCTTGCGCCCTCTCCATGCAGCCGGGTTTTGCAGCCCTGTTTCTCCACGTTCAGCCCTCCCTGGCCCCCAGCAGCCTGCTGGGGCTGGTGTGGCCGGTCTCTCGCCAGTCACAGCGATGTGAAGCCCCACTGGGCTGGTGCCCCTCAGCCTCTCGGGCAGTGCCGGGGCTGGACATGCAGCCTGGGCTGCTCCTTCCCATCGCCACCGCTGCAGGCACAGGGGGGCTGAGGCAGCCTTTCCCACGGAAACAACCACGTGGTGCCCGTCCGCTTCTGCTTCTGCAAGCCGGAGCGAGCTTGAAATAAATTAGCCAGTGTGAGAAGCAGCTTGATTCAGGGAGCTTGTGCAAAAAACGGGTGGTAACCACCGGGAAAGGGGGAAAGGCGTAAAACCAACCTGAAGCAAGAATGAGCACAGGGTGGAAGAAATGTGGGAAGCCAGGACCAGGTTGTTTTCAGTGGTCCCAGAGCCACCAATGGACAACCCCTGTCTTGCAGGGATAGCAGAGGGAGGGCTAATTTTTGATAAGGAGAGGGGCAGGCACTTTCTAGGTGAACTGGCAACTTAATAAAATGCCAACAGAGCTGGATGCCTTGCCTGAGAGTAAGGTGATGACCTTTTCTTAATTGCCTTGAATTGGTTTCAGTGTACTCAGAGCTATGTCAGGACTAGTGTATGATGGGGCTGGAGCTGCTGTTGGATTTGATTGGAGACTGATGTGCTCTCACAAGTCCTTGTCCAAGGATTTCGCCCCCGTTCTCAGCTCCCTCCTGCTTGCTGTAAGCACTCAAAGTCAAACCAAGCTGCGGTGGTTGGTCTCCTTCCCGCAGTAACATTGTGGAGGAGCCAACCCTGCGGGTTGCACAGGTTTCAAAGTTCAGTGCAGGACCTGCCAGTGTCTTAAAAACTCCCTTGCCCATTTGGCAAGGAAATATTAGCAGGTCTGAAGTTGGGCTTCTCCTCCTGCAATAAAATAGCTCAACCTCAAGAAAACTTTGGCGGCAGTAGATTGGTATTAATGTTGAATTTATTTTTAGCATTTAATTAATTAGATGGCATGGGGAAAACAGGATTTCCATTGGAAATTGCTCTCAAGTAAAGACAGTGCAGATGGGGTAGACTGGGACCTGCACAAACCAGCAATTGTTGTAGGAGCAAGTACAGGATCTGTAGGTGTGGCGGATAAGTGTAAGATCTGCAGGTGTGGAGACTTTGGTTTGGGACCACTGAGAAAAGGGATAAATAGCAAGGGGATCACGCTGATGGTGCCTGTGCAGGAACTTGGGGTCCCTGCCTTCTCTGCTACATGCCTGCATATGCCACAAATGGTGCCCTGTGTGAGGAGCGAAAACTCAACTTCCAAAGGTCTGCTTGATGGTCTGTGCTTTCATTGCCACAAATGGTGCACCCTGTGGGGAGCGAAAACACGGCCTCCGAAGGTTTGTCCGGTGGCAAGCCCCACAGAACTTAATGCTGCTGAAAGGAAGCAGAAGCTGGCTTCAATCGTCTCTGGAGACAAGGTGAGCTGTGGGGAACGTTGGGAAGTTGTATGTCCGCAAATGACCTGGACTTATGGAGGGACCTTTGCAGAAGTATAATATTCCTATAAATTGGATAGATGCTTGCTTGTTTTTCCCAAATATCTTTAAGTTGGCTAATGCCCTGACAGATCCAAAAGGACTTTTCTTTATCTGTGGGGCTCGAGCCAGTGGCATCTCCCTTCCCCTCCCCTCAGTCCTGCCCTGGTTGAATGATGTGCGGCTGAGGTAGTAACTAAAGGAGGCATCATGATTCCAGAAAAAGCTCAAGGGAAAGTGCTACGAGCAACAGTAGTAGCAGTTGGATTGGGAGTCAGAGGAAAGAATGGTGACATTCAGTCAGTGAGTGTGAAAGCTGGTGAAAAAGTTTTGCTACCAGAATATGGCGGTACTAAGATTGTACTAGAAGATAAGGACTACTACTTGTTTAGAGATGGTGACATTCGTGGGAAGTACGTGGACTAAACTTGTTGCAGTATCAGTCATCCATTCCAGTAAAATGCTGAAATTTTTCTTTCATCATGTAAATAATGTACTTTATTTTATAATAAGCAGGCATTGAGTCTCTGAAATAATTTGTGATCTCAGCAGCCGTGATGGCAGCAGCAGTAGCAGGCGGCTGGGTAGCAGTGCTGCCACCTCTTCCTCTTCATTCCTCCCCCGCCCCCCCGTGGCACGATGCAGTTTATGTTACTCTTTAGTCGCCAGGGGAAAGTGAGATTCCAGAAGCGGTATGTCCCATTATTTGACAAAGAAAAGAAGAAAATCACAAGGGAACTTGTTCAAACAGTATTAGCCCATAAACCGAAAATGTGCAGCTTTCTGGAATGGAGAGACCTGAAGATTGTCTACAAAAGATACGTAAGCCTCTGTTTTTGCTGTGCTATTGAAGATCAGGATAATGAAGTAATAACTCTGGAAATAATTCATCGCTATGTAGAACTTCTTGACAAGTATTTTGGCAGTGTGTGTGAACTTGATGTCATCCTCAATTTTGAAAAAGCCTATTTCTTTCTGGATGAGTTCCTTTTAGGAGGGGAAGTTCAGGAGACTTTCAAGAAAAATGTTCTCAAAGCCATTGAACCGGCAGATCTTGTACAGGAGGAAGCAGAGACCCCACATAGTGTACTTGAAGAAATTGGATTGACATAGATCTTTACTTCAGCTAATGACATCTCAGTATTTCATACTGTAAATGTTCACTGCTTTCATTGTAATGTTTAGCTAATGGTGTAAGATGCTGTTTGTCAGTATTACTGTTTTGCTAAGCTACTTCATTCAGGCCTATAAGTAAAATGCTCCTTTGAAAAGGGAACAAGAAATTAATAATCCAAAAAACACAAATGAAAGGGAATTAGATTTAAATATACTCGATGTCTCCCCTTCACTGCATTTACAGGAAAATTGCATTTGACTTCAGTAAGTGTATTATTTTTCATAAGCAAATCAAGAGCTTCTGTCTTTGTTCTTAGTAAAGAAGGGGGAGCTGTTGTGGGAATAAGTCCAGAAAATGGTAGCACTTCGGAAACTCTAAAAATGTGTGTTTGACATCCACTGGTTCTGAAAAAAATAATTGTTCTGGAAAAGGAAAAGAGGTTAACCCTATACAACTGACAATTTCCACTTCTCACAGAAGAAAATGTCTGTTGCCAGCAGATGACGTAGCATTCAAAAAATTAAAGTCAGAGAACGATGAATATAGATTGCCACAAAAAGGAAAAAAAAAATAAAACTAAAGAAGAACTTGGCAAAGAAGATGACGTAAGGGAGGCTACTCGGACTGCTGGAGGGACAGACAGGAAGATAAGATCAAGCACAAGAACAAGTGCAAGAACAAGAAAATAGTCTTTTACTATTACTAATTCAGTAATTGAAATTGCAGGTTTTTTGATGTGAATTGATTTTCACTTAGATTTTTAAGTTCAGATTTTGTAAAGAAAGCAATCACAGAATTATGATATTATCAAAATGTATTCTTTAATTGTTTATATAGTGGTTTCTAAACCATGGGGTGCTTGTGTAAAACAGCAGATGTAAAAACAAATCTTTTTTTGTATTACGGTAGTCGGGAAGCCATATTACTTTACTGCCAGTTATGATTATAAGCTATTTTCTGCTGCTTTGTTCTTAGTAAAGAAGGTGGAGTTGTTGTGGGAGCAAGTATAGGATCTGCAGGTGTGGTGGCTGAGCTGTAGGATCTGCAGGTGTGGAGACTTTGGTTTGGGACCAATGAGAAAAGGGATAAATAGCAAGGGGATCACTCTGATGGTGCCTGTGCAGGAACTTGGGGTCCCTGCCTTCTCTGCCACATGCCTGCATATGCCACAAGCAACCTCTCATCCACCTGTGTCTGTGAGAGGGGCTCAGGGAAGCCGTGGGGCATCGCAGGGCTGAAGACAGCCCCTTCCTCTCCTCCTCTTCCTCCCTGTCCCTGTGCAGGGTGACCATGTGTGTGGGGAAGTGCAGCCGGATCGTGGGGCCCTGTCTGCTGGCGCTGGGCACACTCTCCGTGGCAGCCAACATCCTCCTGCTCTTCCCCAGTGGGGCATCAAAGTACCTGGTGGAGGGGCACATCAGCAAGGATGCCATGACCATGCCGGGCATCTGGGGAGGCGGCATCGCTGTGAGTATTGCGGTTTCCACCCCATCCTTCCTCCCATGTCCATGGAGCAGGGAGCAAGGGATGGAGCAGGGGGCTCCCCTTTGCCTCCCCCTATCCGCTTTTTTCCTTCCTGCAGGTGCTGCTGGCAGCAACCCACATCACAGCGCTGGGGTGGCGATGCGCCGGCTGCTCCGACTGTGGCACCCGTGCAAACGTAAGTCAGCGCCGGGATCCCCATGCTAAAGCGGTTCCAGGCGGCACACGACGGCGGGTGGCCCCTGGGTGGGACGTGGCAGGGTGCTACCTCTCCTGTGCCCCTGCAGTGGGACGTGGCACGGATCCCCCTCTCCCACGGCCCCCGGGTGGGATGTGGCCGGGAGCCCCCTCTCTGGTGGCGGGATGCTGTGTGATGACGCCTCCCCGGAGGACAGGGCTTCCCATGCATGCCGGCGTGGGCTCTGTGTGGCCGCTCCCTACCTGTCCCCACTCCCTCCCCGCTTCTGCCCAGCTCGAAATGACCCAGCGATGGCTCCATCCTCAGCCTCTGCTCCCTGGGGCTGGAGCCCCCTGGGGCAAAGGGGAGGGGAGTTTTGCCCCCTTACCCAAACTCTGTCGATAAGGTGCAGCTGCCTTTTGGAACCCACCTGATTTTTGGTCCCCCCACTCTCCCTGGCTGCTGCCCACAGGCTTTCATCTCTGCCGTCCTCTCCAAGCTGGCGCTCCTGGGTGCTGCCGCCTGCTTCGTCCTCTCTGGGGTGGGTTTGACCAATGGACCCCTCTGCTTCTACAACGCCTCCGAGCACGGCACTGTCTGGGGTTACCCCTTCCTGGACGCCAGCAGCCAGGAGCCTGACACCAGGTGAGGCAGCGGGGTTGAGTTGCTGGTGCTGCTTCGTCAGCTTATTGCTAATTAAGTTGGTGTTACTTATGGCGGGTGGGCTTGCTGGTGGTGGTGCAAGATCCTTCTAGCTCAAGAGGTCCTCACTGTCCACGGTTTTCTACGTGGCGCTTTCCATCCCCATCACCCTGCTGACCCCGCTCATCCTCGGGATGAAGAACAGGGCGCCAGGGGCACACCACCACGGTGGAAAGCGAAGTGATTCCTGACCTGCCCCAAGGCAGCATCTGGCATCTTCTCCTCTCCCTGTCACACAGGGTGGAGAATTACCTGTACGATCGTCACACCTGGAGCACCTGCCTGGAGCCAGCGGGCATTGTGGCCTGGAATGTTGTCCTCTTTTCCCTCTTGCTGCTTGTCAGTGCCGCCGAGATGGTGCTGGCCTCCCTCCAGATCCTCAACGGCTGCTTCGGGTGCCTCTGCGGCTTTTGTGAGGGGAAGTAGGGACCTGCAGTGGTGGCAGGAGGCTGGTGCTTGGGGGAGACGTCGTCCCCGGGTGTCCCTTGGTCAAGTGGCAAATGCTGTGGCAGGGATATGGCACAAGCTGTGATGCCAGCCTGGTGCAAGAGCCCAGTGCAAGACAGACAGCCTCCCCCATGCGGGACAGACACCCCAGCCTGCACGAGATGTCGAAGCAACGTGCGTGGGGTCAGTGTGCAAAGGGCTGCCTCCGTGCAGAGTCCTCTGCCCGGGCAAGACCCCTTCTTCCGCGCTGGAGCCAGGTGCCCTTGGGGCTGGCAGCCATTGGGGGCTGGAAACCAGCCCGGTGAGCAACAGAGGTGAGGATCTGGCTCCCGGCATCCTGGCACGAGCCCAACAGCTTCCCTGGCCGCTCCTCATTGGCCTCCACCCGAGCGCAACATGTGACACAGTGGTATTCGTAGAGATAAGAGCTAGAACACTAACTTATTTTTGTTAATCAATCTCTATTTAGGGCAGCTGGTGTTGGTGTTTGTTTCCCACACAGGGCAAGGAGGGACAAAGGAGACCGGAGGAGCTGAGCTGGGCTCTGGCTGGGGCTGGGGGACTTGGATGGAGTTGTGCTGAAGGAGGTAGTGCTGGAAATGAGGTGTAGTCCCCCAAAGTTCACCCACACAGACACACACGCACACAGCAAACGTCAGGAGCAGCCGCTTGTTCCCACCAGCCCAGGACCCCATCCCAGGGGGCTGTCGCCGGCTTCAGTGCATCCCCCAACCCCGTGGGGGGGGATACAGGGACCGAGTGGGGGTATGGGCCTGAAGCTGCAGGTGCGAGGAGGATGTTTGCCCCTAAACTGATAAGGTTCAGAGGAAAGCAGCACTGTCTGCGGTAGGTTAAAAAAAAAAAAAAACAGTCAGCCAGATTAAACAGTAACCTGGTGATTTTGGAGAGACCGTTGAGAAAAAAAACAATTCCCTCAACTGGGATCAATAAAAAAAGACCAATAAAAAAAAAAAAAAAAGGAATGTAAATATTTATGACCATGGCAAGAAAACCCTTGGAGCAGGGTGGCAGTCCCAGGTATGGCACAGCCGGGGCCTAGTGTCCCCATGACTTGGCACCCAGCTGCCTCCTCCCCTGCCTTGCTGCTGTTGCTTCCCGTTACCTATTTCACGGGTGGCTCATGTGCTCGGAAGGGAGCCTGGGGCTGGGCTGGTGCCCCAAGCCTCCACGCCCAACTGACTAAATAATTAAAAAACAGCAATAAAAGTGAGAGAAACCCCAGTTTTGGGACGGTAGTGCGTGCCATGCTGGCCAGTGGCAGGACACAGGGCTGTGAGCATCCTAGCGCGCTGGCCTCTGGGTTGGTGCCCCGGGGTCTAGCAGGGGGATCCAACCTTGGGGGGCACCTAGGAGAGGAGGCAGCTCCTTCGCCCCCGTTTCCCACGGTGCGGGGGGCTGCTGTCCCGCTGGGGAGCCGTGGCTGTCAGGGGGATGTTCTGGAGCACATCCTGCAGCGTGAACATGCTGAAGGAGATCTGCTCATAGGGTGACCGCGTCCCGTTCTCGTAGAGGCAGGCGAAAGCGATGGCCGAGCCGCCAGCAATGGAGGCCTCGTTGTAGGGCAGCTCCATGTAAGCCAGGTCAGAGTAAGCGCTCGGGCCCTCGTAGATGACCCACGGCTCGGTCCAGCTCTCCACATCCCTGGGGAAGGTGCTCAGGTGAACCCCCATGTTGACCCGTGACATGGAGCTGGTGGGATGGGAGTAGAGGACCCATGTTGGCGCTTGGAAGAAGACAGGAGGGCTGGGGGTCTCTGCAGGGTCCCCTCGGGCTGAGGCAATACTGTGAGCATGGCCATGATGCCCTGGGGAAGGACAGCCATCCTTGGGCTCGGCTGGCCCATGGTGGCTGCCAGTGGCCACAGCGGGCAGCTCATCACCCGCTGCCTGCCAGGTGGGCAGGTACCGAAACCCTGGAAGCATCCCAGGGAGCAGCCGGTGAGCTGAGCGCTGGAGGGGCATCACAGGGGCCCGGGGGCCAGTGGGGACGTACACGAAAGGTGCAGGGAAGCCAACAACGCTGCCGTGGCAGCCATGGGGGGGCTCGACTAGCCGCTGGACCAGCTGCCCCCCGTGGAAGACAGCCCCGTCATCCATGCTCAGCGCCTGGACCCTGAAGCCCAAAGGGCTGCGGGCGTTGCAGTAGAGGACGTTAGAGCCATCCTCCTCATCCACTGAGACCAGCTGGCACTCGCCCGTCTGCAGGTTGGGGATGAACTCCCCAAAGCGCCAGCCCCGGCCGTGGTCATCGCTGTAGAAGGCGAAGGAGTGAGGGGTGGTCTTGCAGAGCTGCCCGAAGCACTCCTTGCAGTCGATGTGATAGCTGTAGGCGGGCACCAGCAGCCGGCCGGACCGCAGCTGGATCCCGTGCCCAGGGCCCAGCGCAAACGTCGCCCAGTCTGGGGAGCAGAGGAGGGATGGGGGAGGGAATGAAGGGTGGCCTCCACAGTGCCCCTGCGATGCCCAGCGTGGAAGGGTCATCCCAAGAGCATTCCCTCAGCCTAACCAAGTAAGGTGGCGGGGTGGGAGGGCAGCAGAGCCCAGTGCTGCCTGGTTGTCCTCATGCATGGTCCCACCCACAGCTATGGGGCCTCTCTGTTTCCTCTCCCCCCATGCAAGCAATGTGGATACTCCCTCTTACCCCCTTGCTCCTCTGCTTGGGGTCCTCTGCTCTTGGATGCTTGTGGGCTTCCTGCTCCCCAAGGCCACCTCTGGTGGCACTGTAGGTGGCCCCAGGAGGCCAAAACCCATGGCCGCCCTCCTGCCGGCTGTCCTCCCCCCTCCTCGCCCCTCTCCAGTGGGCTACCTTTGATGGCCCCACCAATGACCTGCTGCGTCAGATCCATGGCCGTGCTCCAGCTCAGGCCCTGGTCAGCGCTGGTGACGCAGCAGAGGCGGGTGACATTTTGGCCGGTGACGATCTGGTAGGCTTCGGGTGTCCTGCCCAGCACCGTGATGAAGAAAAGGAAGAGGATGCCGGTGAACTCGTCGTAGAGTGGGCAGGGGTTCATTGACCGGTGGTGCTGCAGCGTCGCCGTCTCCAGCACACGCATGTCTTCCCACTGCCCAGGGAGGAGGAGGAGGGAGGATGGAGAGGGGTGAGGACCACCCCACTTCACTGGGCGCATCACCCCCTTCCCCATGCGGGTGTCTCCAGGAGCTTGGCCACGCACAAGTGGTGGAGGAAAACCACCTGGCTGTCCCGTGTCCCTCCCCCCCAGCCCCGGGTGCACCCTGTCCCACCTCCACGTAGCTCCCATAGACGGTGCCACGGCGCAGCACCAGCAGGTTGGCGTGGGCATCGTCGGCGCTCAGCCGCTCCTCCGCGAACGCCAGCAGCTTGGCCGCGCAGGGCAGGTAGAGCAGGGCGGGCACACGGTACGTGACACCATTGGACTCCTTCTCGAAGAGCACGGTCCGGGCAGGGAAGTGCCGGGAGCCCATGGCGTCTGCAGCAGAAAGATGCGGTCCCACCCCGGTGGGATGATGGGCCGGGGGTGGGGAGGGGATAGGACAACCAGCTGGGGGTGAGGGCTGGGAGCTGCGTTGTCTTTGGAGGGGTTTGGGGTTTACATTAGTGGGCTTGGGTTTGGGGACACCCACCCCCACCCCCCCCACACCCTACGCCCCCCACCCCCCCCGGGAGCACGGGCTGGAGGGCAGGTCGCTACGGGCAGGGTTGGGGTTGAGCCACCGCCGCTCAAAGGTGGGACAGGATTTTGGGTAACACTGAAGAGGGTGAGCTGGGCTACCCTGACGTAAAATTAAGTAAAATTAAATTGCTCTTCCAGATGTTCTTCAAAAGGGGTTTCTGGTAAATCGAGGCCAGTCAGTGAAGGGCAGGGTGAGACCTGTGGGTCCCTGCTCCCATTGTCAAGCGGGTGCTGGGGGGCAGGCAGAGCCCATCTCCGCACAGCCAAGACCCCCAGGATCGGCCCAGCGTCCCTGCGAGGTGGTCAGGGAGCGTTTTGTCCTGCGTTTCGGGTGCCTCCAATGCAGCATACCCAGCCCATTCCTTGTTTCCCCCTGCCCTGTAGGGTGAGCTGGGGTGCGCAGCACAGAGGGGTCCCTGGCCACGCCGTCCCTGTGGCAGCAGGGCGCGAGCAGCCCCCCCCCCCCCCCCCCCCCCCCAGCACCTTTCCTTTGGGGACAGCAGGAGTGACACCAGGTTTGGCTGTCCCCGGGTTACAGGTCCCTATGTGCCCCAGGTTATCACCGTGGGCATTTGGCTCGGGGGCACAGCCAGAGCGGCTGAGGACAACTTTCACCCGTGTTTTAATGAGGAGCTTTTGATGATCAGCCACCCCACGGAGAAAGTGAAGGCACTCACCAGGTGCTGCTCAGCCAGGGGGGGTCCCCTCTGTTCCTTGCCCCTGCCACAGGGTAACGCCAGCTCCTGCAGCCGCCAGCTTTCTGCAGAGCCCGTCGCTTCGCTGCCACCCCCCCCCTTGCAAGGTCCCCCCACTGATGGGTCACGGGGCTCCCGCAGTGGCGGTGGCTGGGAAAAAGCCCTGAGTCAGCAGTGGCGGCCGCTGAAGGGCACAAAGGCACCGTTCTCAGCCCGGGCAGAGCCAGGGGCCCTGCGGCTGCCAAGCCGCCTTGCTCGGAGCCCCCCCGGAGGGGATGCAAAGGGAGCTGCGGGGTGCGTGTGTTTGCATCTCCTGCCTCAGTTTCCCTCCTCCCACAGGCCAGGAGAGGCCAGACCTACCTGCCAAGGTGCTGCAACCTGGCTGCGAGCTCCTCAGCCTTCCCAGGACCCACCCCCCCCCAGAAGTCAGCTGTTAAGAAATTATTTTTATGCTTTTATTCCATCCCCGGCATCAGCGTAGGTAAAGGGCTTGACAGAATTCACCCAGCGAGTCAGGGATCAGAAGCTCCAAGGCGAAAGCCCAGGCTCAGGCTGCCGAATTGACTGGGAAAGGGCCCCGGGGACTGCCCCAGCTGAAGACGTGTGGCTGCCATCTCCTCCACCCCGGCTAGATTCAAATGCCTCCTAGGCCTGGATGATTTTAGCGTAGGGTCGCTGGAGCAGAAAACCACGTGGGTGCTGTTAATCTCTGCGTTGCACCTCTTGTTGCACATGGGTTGTGGAGGAGCACAGGTTGCATTGCAGGGGGTTAACCCTTGCCTCAGCCGGCTTCCCCGGCTCCCTGCCAGGTTGAAATGTAACCAAGGAAAATCCCAGCTCAGGTCCCCACCGACAGAATCTCTCTCCTGCTTCCTGGGCTGAGGTGCTGCCAGGCTGCTTCGCCCCCGCAAGGCGAAGCCGGAAGCCAAGTGACCCCAGATCCATCATCCCAACGGCACCATCCAGGTCCCGCTGCCGCCGTGGCTGGCGCAAGCGGGAGGAGACTCTGGCTGAGCACTGAAATATTGCACCATCAGGCGTGTTGGAAACCGGCAGCGGGCCATCATTAACGGCAGTGACGCCAAAACCGTTGGGCTTGGCGCTGCTGTCCTGCTCGCGAACCTTTCAGGTCTGGTGTGGCAGCTGGAAAATATGCAAAGACGACCCAGGCAGGTTTAATGATCTCCTCCAATAACGAGGTCATGCCATAAATGAGCAACGGCCAAGCCTCCCTCCACCTCTCTCTTAATGGGTGTTGGAGAATTTGGCCAACACAAGGGTGCCCATTGAAGTCCCTGCTGATAAAGGGCTTCAGGGATGCTGAGCCCAAGGGACCATCCATGCCCAGGGGCTGGGGACCCTTCCCCAAGAGAGAGGGGTGAAACCACAAAACAGGCCCTTCCAGGGGAGGGCCAAGCTGTCCCACATGGTGCAGAGCCCCCCCCACCTCATGACATGCATGAGCTGGACGTCTCGCATGCTGGTGGGGAAAGGCTGCCAGGCAGCTCGCCCAGCTTGGGGCACGGCGCTTGGGTGGGCAGGCCTCACCGAGCATGGGTGTTGCTGGGTGGGAGACCCAACATCTCTCCCGCTCCTTTAAGTGCCGCGTCCCCTCCTTGCACCCTCCTCCTCATTCCCCTCCCCCCCTCCCCTTTTTTCCCCTAAACGACAAGAATCAGGACTTGCTCCAGTGAGCTGTGACAAGCCTGGACATAATGATGGCTATTAAATAAAGTCAAATGCAAACAAAATTATTAAGCCTGTAATTAATGATTAAGAGGCAGGAATATCTAAGCCAGCTGAAAGCCTGCCCAGTGCTCAGCAGCAGCGGGCTGTCCCCCAGAAGGAAACGCGCAGGATCTGGCCAATGCAGAGCCTTCGGCTCGAGGTCCCCAAAAAGGGACCCACCACCAGCTCGGTGGCCCCAGGCGAAGCCCCCCTGCCCCGCCTTTGTGTACGAGCGTCCTGTGGGCCAGCTGTGGGCCAGCCATGTGCCAGCCATGGGGCAATGCAAAGCGGCAGGAAACCAGGGTGGGTTGTTGCGTGCCCTAGTTGGGAGTTTGGAGCTGCGTCTTCTCCTGGAAACTGGTCCACAGCAAGGGCAAGTCTAATGGCTTCCTCTTCTTGTGCGGGTGTTGAACGGAGTAAAGATAGGACATGTACTGGAGCTCTGGCATCACCATTTTCTGGCAGGTTCTGAGAGTCCTGTTGTCCAAGGCTTGTTTGAGGTTGTACCCAAGGATATTTGTAGACCCTGCCTGAAAAGGCAGGAGAGCTTTGTTCTTGATGTCATCCTTCCCCACTGCCTTCTGGTCCAAGACACAGGTCTCCATGAGCTCCTTCTGCCTCATTCGCAGGTGGTTCACCTCCTCCTTCAGCTCCTCAAGTCCTATGGTCTCTTTGATTCTCCTCCAGAAGCTCTGGTTGAAGTGCAGGTAGAGCTTCCAGTCCAGCGAGCACCACACTTTTATCTGCTCCTTGCTTTTCGGAGTCAAGGTCTGGACAGTGTCCTCGCTTCTGGAATTGAGCTTGAAGTAAATCACGTCATCCAGATCCCAGCACAAAGCATGCTTCAAGAGGATCATGGACTCATCAAAGTAGTCTGCTATCAAGATCAGTTGGAAGTTCTGTTCAATCTTCTTCAAGACAGCCTGGATGTACTTTTCATTGTCCTTCGCGTTGTTATCGTAGCCAAAGTCAAACCACATGATATTCCTGGCGTAGATGTTTTTCTCATAATCCTCCGGGTGATAATACTTCATGGGCGAGGCCAGGTACTCATTCACATCCTTGGAGATCTTGAAGGCAGGGGAATAGTCCTTGTAGTAGACATAGGAAGACTCCAGCAGATGAATGGGGTTCCTCAGGATGGAGAAGTAGAAGGTGTCTGCTGGCATCACCTTTCGCACCTATTTGTGGGGGAGGAAGAAGAGAGGCTGTTAGCCTGGGGGCACTGCTTGTTCCACCAGGTTTCTCTGCAGGTGTTGTGGCTCTTTCTTACCTCCGAGGGGTTAAACCGCAGGTGGTTGCACATGATGTTGTAGTTTTGTCCGATGACCTTAAATTCCTCCACGAAGTGGGCCAGGAAGGTCTTTGGGTAGCCCAGGTGGACGAACTCACCAGCTGGGAGGGCAACAGTGAGGTTGTACCTCTCCGCAAACCTGAACATGATGTTCAGGACGGTGCTGCTGGCCGTCTTGTGGGTCTTGAGGAACATGACGTTAGTCTTGGTGCGGCAAGGCGTGGGAGGTTTCAGCAGCTCCTCATGGCTCTTTGAGATTCTGCAGGAAGGCAACAGATGGGGAAAACAGCCTCTCCAGTGCCACGCCCCATCTCTGAGACCTGGTAAAGCCAAACCCCAGTGGGGTTTCCCAAACAAGCTCCATCCCTCAGGCGTAGGTGTCAGGCAGTTTTCTACTTCTCCAGGTCCTCACTTACCCCAAGGCTTCAGCTTGATCTCCTTTTCGTTTTCCATATGGCTGATTTTGCCCCAAAGAGCTGCACTTTGGCTAATTTGATCCCTTGCCTGCCCAACTGTGGATCTAGGACCTAACTTTGGGCTGCTGCCCTCCCAGTATCAGCCTGAACCCCACAAGAATTAAATCAAGTGTCGCAGGTGAGATTCTTGCTGCCCTGGGCATACGAAGCCACGCAACCTTACTTCTGCTTCACTTACAGGTAATTTTTATTCTTCATATGGAAGAATCCCGACAGGAAGATGAGTCCCAGGCAAAGGTTGAAAAGGATGAAATATCTGATATGCCTGGAAAGAAAGCAGAGTTCAGTGGATTTTTATCGGATAGGCCTTCCCCAAATGGGAACCACCAAACTTTGCACATTGCCCTGGGGAATTTTTATCACCAGGAGCACAATTTTGTCTCTTTGGCTCCCCCAGCTGTGTCCTAATTTTGGCTTTTGGCAACACACAGCCTACTTCAGGCAGAGCCTGCCAAGCTCTTCCAACAGCCTCCCGCTCCGCTCCACTGCCTTTTATTTTGCTTTTCTTTCATTTTTTTCTGGGGCTGTAGAGTTTTATTCATGCCAAGCTTTTCTCAGCAACCACCGAGTGCTAGAAAATGAGCCCTTGGTAGGGGCATAAGGATTTCCTTGCTAAGAAAGCTGAGCGCCGCCTGTAACCACACCACTCCAGAAGACGGGGATCTCAAAGAAACACGAAACTGAATTTTCTTTTTCAATATAACTGAGATTTTTTGATACAGAAGATCAATTAAGAACCCAACAGCGCCTAAAATGAACTAATTCCACCCCACTTTCAAACAAGAGGACGGCTTCCCTGCTGCAACAGCTCCAGCTCCCAGCCCAGCTCTTGTGTTCAGCCTCACCCAGGTCTCCCTTCTGTCAGATCTCAACTTGGCCAGACTTTAATCTGCCTGAGCACCCTTTGGACCAAGCACCTCATCCACCTGTGCTTTGCCCGGGTAATGATGAGGAGCGAGTCTTTTCCCAGCACTAATTAGGTCAACCACCATTTATCATCAGCAGCGTGTTCTAGCTGGGACTCATATGGGATCTTTTGAAGGTCTGATGCCCACCAAGCTTGATCTGACTCCTCTGACCTTAAAAGCTTTTTTAAGTCAGTGTGAATGCCACGTTTGCAGCTGCCATTTCCAAAATGCAGGGGATCTGCCTTGGGTTTTAAGTCAGTTTGAGAATACATAGTCCCATTCACAGCGTGGGAGGGGCACACTCGTGGTTCCCACTCTCCCAAGCAAGCGAGGAAGGCTCCCTGCTTGCCCAGTCTGAGGGTCGATGGGGGCACATGGATTGTTGGTGGTCCTTTCTACTGTCCCATTGGCCAAGGGGTCCCCACACATGGTCCGACTGCATGGGGTGGTGGCTTCTGTAGCCTCCAGCTTGTACGACATGAAAGATGACGAATCGCTCCTTCCAGCTGGCCTCACAGGAGTGCAAACACTGGCCACAGTATGTCAAGCCCAGGCCGCGACAGCCTGGATCTGACCACGGAAAACTGGAGACCAAAGTCCAGCAGAAGACCATGAAAACAGAGCCATGGTAGCCAGCTGCGTGAGCCGAGCCTGGGGAGCCACGAACCAAACGTAAACACAGTGGAAGTGTGGAGACACCTGGCAATGTCTCAGCACCCCAATGGCATTGCAGGAGAGCATTTGACTTGGTTCGCTACGCAAACCTGCCCAAAACCACTTTTGCTTCAAGTTTTGCTTTGCACAAGAGCGCTGTCCTCAAACCATGGCGCCCCAGCCAAAGGGGGAAACCCTTGGGTGGAAGAGCCCTTCCCAAAGCCAGGGAAGCTGGAGGTACCAACCTGACATGGATTTGCAGCACAGCTTTTGCACGGGGAGTTTAAAGACATAACCACGGGCAGTCTTTCACCAGTATTTCTTTGTTTGCTATTCCCAGGCCTGTTAGGGGGATGGGGGCAAGGCAATCCCCTTTCCTTTGGTCACTCCATGTAGAGATGAGACAGGAGAAGACACACAGAGGGGCCCATGGGCAGCGAGCAGGTTCACGTCTGTTGAACACAGCCCCTGCCCATCTTCTCAGTCTTTCATTTTGACTGAAGCTGCCGTTGATGTGATGGTTTTCCACAACGCACCACCTCACCTGCCTGGAGGTCTCTCCTAAGCCGCTCTGGCCCTGCCCTTCTTCCAGACCTTTCTCATAGAGTTTAACGTATGCGATAATGTTCCATGTTTGCTTGGGCGGCATCCCCGAAATGGCAGAGAGATTTGCACTCAGATTAATGTTTTATGGGGCAAACAGACCAATGCACACCTGAAACAATCCTGAAGATAGGTCTGGATCACAACATGCTCCGGAAGGACTACCAGTGCCTTCTGCTGCAAGAAGACAGCTCTGTAGACCTCTAAATCTTACACCTCAAGGTAATTAATCATTAAATTATCATTAAACATTAAAATGATATTTTAATAGTCATTTGCTTTAATAAGCGATTACATAGCGCTGGCCTGCCCCCAAATCCTCAAACACGTGCGGCACACCAAGCCCACCTCCAGCATAATGGGATGCTCCCAGCAGACCCATTTCGTCTGGATGCGCTTTGAAAGTCCCGACTGACAGCCAGCTTTTTGTGCCTGGAGGCACAGGGTGGGATAATGGTCCAGATTATCTTATGCACCTAAATTATCCAGGCACATAAAGCCTCAAAGCGCTGCCAGTGCAGGATGAGGATCTGGTATTGCAGCGCCGAACTTGCCCAGTGGGCAAGTTACGGGCACATTACAGGCACCAACGTCCCGAGGAGCTGTGCGGAGCTCACCCCACCCCTTGCTGCTCCGTCCTGAAGACAACAGCAACCTGCAGCCAAATGATGTCCACGCTGTCGCAGCGAGTGGTGGCCGCCCGGCCTAAATCAGGCTTGCCAAAACCAGGATGGCTTCCTGGAATGGCCAGTTTTAAGGAGCAAGAGTGACTGATTTCTTCGGCAACATAGGCCACAGAGGTGCCAGTCCTCATGCGGAAAATGGGCTTCTTGTCCTGGGGCTGCCAAACAATGCCGCCCTGTGGCATGGTGCTTGTTCCCCTGCCGGAGGATGTATGGATGGAAAGATACCTGCCTTCCGGATCGGGGAGCGGGGACGGGGAGGGGACTGCAGCCGGCCGCAGCGAAAGTGAGTGATGGAGGAGTTCAGGAGAAGGGCCAAGGGTAGGGACTGAGGTGATCCCCAGGGAGGAGTGCAGGAAAATGGAGACCGGGGGTCTTAAAGACTGTTCCCTTAGCTCACCCCCCTGCTTCCTCACAGGACTGCAAGTCCCCAACCAAGCCACTTCTAAAACTGTCTGTGTTGGCACAACATATTCAATGTTGGCTAAAATATCTCCCATCCTTTAATCCCTTCCAGAAAGACAAGCCCTGCTTGGCCGAGAGCTGTTTTGCTGTTGACCGTCTCGCACGCACAGGCTGAAGGTGAACGGGGCGAGCACTGGGCGTTGCAGAAGACAGAGGTGATCTTTTATACAAACACTTACAGCCAGGAGCGGAGGGATTTCGTAACCATCTAGTGTACCAGTGGCAGCGTGGAGGGCATGACACACAGGATCATGGCTGCAGCGATCCCTTCCTTCCTCGCACGCCAGTGAGGAAGCATTTCACCTGCAATGCACCAGGCCTGACGTAGCCGAGAGCCGCAGGGTACGATCACAGCCACCGTCTACTTTTTTGCCCCGTTAACAGTCTTTTGCAAAGCAAAGTTCAAGAGAGAAAGCCACGATCCAAACGTCGCGCAAAAGCTACCTAAGCTCGCAAGACGCGCGACCGGGCTGGGAGCTGTTTGAGGAAGCGCTAAAGACACAAAATTCTTCTAAGGCGGCAAAAATCCCTTGCGGAGCCATCAGGCGGGGTGGCAGTGGAGGTTCAGCTCGCTGTTCCGACCTGCACCATGCCATCTCCCAGCCGGGAAGAAAACACGGAAAATCCCTCTCAGGTTATGCTCAGATGTGCCGCCACAGATGCTTTAAGACTTGGGAGAACCTTCTTGTTCATTTGGCTTAAGCTGAAAATAACAGACCTCTGTGTTGACCTAACAAGGTTCTTTCAAATTAAAAGACTTTGAATACAGGAAAAAAACCCCAAAAACATCTGCGGTGAAATTAATCTCTACCCCGGAGCGAAGTGTAACTAACTCTACAGGTTATTAACAACTTACAGGGATTACCTGAAACAGACCTTGCCACAAAACTGTGCTTTAATTCCGTGTTCGCTTCCCTCTCCCCTTACCTTGAAGCGCACCCAGGGCTTTTCATGCTGCCTCGCTCCTGCGAGCTAGAAAATATCTCCTTTGCAAATCGACTCCACTGCTCCTTTCCTCTACGGGCTCCTCCGCTCTTTCTGTACACGTCTCTATTTCTAGCATCCCATTGCTGCTACAAATGGCTGGGATAGGTGAGGACGTAGGGAGTGGCTAGGTGTTCCCAGGGGTGGGTGGAAGTTAATTAATAAGCCATGAAAAGCGCTGGTATGGCATGACATTAACGCAGGCACAAAGAGCTGCCTGGGGAGATGGAGTTTGCAGGGAAGTAATGAATTAGGGGGGGACCCAATTGCAGGGGCCCCCTTGGACTGCAGGAGGGAGGCGTGGGGGGGGATCACGGCCGGATCTGGGCAGGGTGCTGTGCCAGTGGGAGGGCTGGAGGAAGGCACTGTCGACCCCTTCGCCACCCCACACGCCATCACATCACCGCCGTGCTGCTTGCTCAGTGCCGGCTCTGCCATCATCCCACTTCTTGCTGGGTGGTTTCGGGCTGTAGTTCTCCGCCAGACGCGCTCAGCAACAGGAAATAAGGGCCAAGAACTAAATAGGAGCGGTGTTTGCCTGTTGGGAATTCCCCTTAAAACATTCAGGCTCCAAACTCGTTCCCCAGTGAAAATGCAATTATTGCAGCGGGGGGTTTAAAGCTTAGAGACTTTGCTGCGGCTAGGCCTTGGGAGAGCTCCTGCCCCTGGATGAGCGTTACGCTACGGTTCAGCTACAAAGTGACTTTCTGGTGATGTTAACAACCCGTACAGCCTGCGTTACATGGGAATTTGAGATTCCACCGCGGCTCTTGTACACCAGCACTTCACAAAATGGGTTTAATGGTGGCAAATTGCCCCGGGGAGAGCAGGATCTGCCCGGCAAGTCTGGAGCTGGGGTCATCTCCCTGCTCCCGGGATGAAGTCAAAGCTCTCCTCAGTTTGGGCAACAGAAAGTTTACCCACATCTCTCAGCCTGGCCAGGGGGTTAAGCTGTTGCTTTTGGTCGTTTATGGCCGTGCCGCTTCCCACGCACCTCCCGACATGGTCCCTTTCCCTCCCCACCCATGGTGCCGCCTTTCTAAACCTTGCATACTGGTGGCCCAGCCTGCCACAGCAAGAGCCGTGGCCTCAGCATTCTGGTGTCCTTCACCAACTTCAGAGCGCCCAAATACACTGCGTTTCTTTCTAAATCACAGCTTCCTCAGGCCAGCTCCAAGACCAGGGCTCACCCAGATGCAGAGATTAGCAAGGTATAGGGTTGCTCTCCCCGAGTTTCTCGGCAGAACGTGAGCCAACGTGCTGATTTACGAAGAACTCCAGGGTTATGGTGTCAGCTGCTGCTGGCAGGGGGGGTCACATTTAACAGATTTCTTTCTCCTGTTACATTACACACGTCAGCTGCGCGATTTCTTGCTTAGAAGCTGATAGAGCCCACAAATCACAAAAGACCATTTTTTACACTTTTACAATTGATTCATTGCTCTCTCCTGTGGTGCCGTACGCGAGTCGACAGGTTTGGTTACGCAGAAAAATACAGGGCCCATGCAGAAATACTCGGCTTCACGTGGGGCTGGGCTGCTTCTGAGAGCTGGAGCAGTAGAAGTCAGCCGGGTGATGCAGAATGAGCTTAGCTGGGCAGGATGCCGAACAAAGAGCTCCACGTTGCCTCCGCTCCACATGCCGGCTTGCTTCGGGGAGAACAGGGTGGGTCAGCCCCGCGCCCCCGCAGCAGGACGGGGAGGAGAATCAGAAGGGGAAAGCGCAAGAGCTCGCAGACCGAGATAAAGGCAGTTTAACAGGTAAAGCAAAAGCTGCGCGCACAGGCAAAAGCAAAAGGAATTCATTCCCCGCTGCCCGCCGGCAGGGAGGCAGGGCTCCATCACGCGTAACGGTGACTTGGGAAGACAAACGGCATGAACTCCGAACGCCCCCCCTTCCTTCTCCTTCCCCCAGCTCTATATGCTGAGCATGACGTCATACGGCATGGGATACCCCCAGGGTCAGTCAGGGTCAGCTGTCCTGGCCGTGCCCCCTCCCAGCGCCTTGTGCCCCCCCAGCTGGTGGGGTGGGGGGAGAAGCAGAAAAGACCTTGGCTCTGTGCAAGCCCTGCTCAGCAATGGCTACAACATTGCTGTGCACCGGTCACAGAACCAAAACACAGCCCCACACCAGCTACTATGAAGAAAATTAACTCTATCCCCGCTAAAACCAGTGCAGAGAGTCACGTGCTTCCTCACCAGACCAGAAGACCACCGCTTCAAAGTGTTGAGCACCCATGTTGCTCTAACATTTAAGTCTGTCCCAATAAAAACAGAATTTTGTACAAGAAATGCCTACCACAAAGATCCTTTATAAGAACACCCCCTCCAGAAACATGTACCCACCCTGTCTTCTCCCTCCTATACCCCACAGTGAACCAATATTTGAAAGCATCATTGAGAAGGTGGAAGGGAAGGGTAATACCGATGTTTAAGGTCTAAGAAAGATGCTGTAAAATAACCCTGCGATACCTCAACTCCTCCCTTCTATTCCCTCAGGGTAATTACTCTCTTCTTTAGCTGAAATGGTAAACTTACATTGAGCTTAAGGATCTTCGTGTGTAAAGGCGGCGGCTCAATGTAGCTGCACCAGCATTTCCCTGGCCACAACAGTAGGTTATCCGGCAGCCCTGGCTCCCTAGCACTCTCCATATGTAGATGAAAAAAAAAAAAAAGCAGTATGGAAAGTTCCGCTTCCCAAAAAGAATGATTCACGTGTAAAGCCTGTACAATTAGGGTCAGTGGCTTGGGGGGAAAAAAAAGAGAAAAGAATGGTGTAGGGAAAAGGCAGAGGATATAAACAGCCTGATCCAGAAAGAACAAGCTGCATCAGCTTAACTTGGCAGAAAGCAAACTCTGTGAACTTCTTCTCTAACAACATCATGGATTTTCCACACTTTTTGCATCACCCGGTACAGAAGCGGCACAGGCTGACTGCATCTTGTGTTCTGCCTGCTCTCTGCTAACGAGAGGTTCCTTCACTCTGCTTAACCCCAGGAGACGATGATCAGCTCCTGGCTGAGCAGTCCTGAGGAACGAGGAGAGGTGGGGAGGGCACCGACAGCGGGGAGGAAGAGGGAGCTGGAGGGAAGAGCCCAGATACTGGCACTGCAGAACAGACGGAGGAGTATTTCTGCTAAAAGCACCCATGCAGCCGAGCTGAGAGAATTATGACCTTAGAATTGTATCACGAAGGGCGTTACAACACGGTGCTGAGCGGTCAGCCATCGTCCTTAATGCAATTCAACAGCTTACAGCCCTGTTCTGGTTAAAAACAGAGGAAAAAAAAAGACTCTGTAGGATGGTTCTTCTGCCGAGAAAAAGACTCTGGATGGAACATCTATTTCTCTGCACCGTGGCAGAGCAGAAATCGCTGAAAAGCAGCTAATGGAGCACATAGCTACTGGATAAGACCACCACCTTTCATAGTCGAGTGCGGTGAGGCCTCCCAAACCAGCAGACCAGTAAAAACCATTGATCGCCCTGCTCCACGCACAGCCCATGAGCCAGTCTCCTGAGCACCCACCCCATCTCTGCCTTGCTGGCTCATCCAGGAGAAGGCTGTGGGAAACAGCAAATGCTTTGCTGACGGCAAACAATGTCCACTGCCCTCCTCACGCTGACAGAAAACATTGTTTTGTAGTAGAAGGTGGTCAGGTTAGTGTGACACGATTTACCTTGGGCAGATCCCTGGGCTTTTCGCAATCACCCGCTTCATCTGGATACAAGAGAGCCTGGGTTAAGAGAGCGACGAATCTTGGTAAATACGGATGTGACTAGCCAACACGGCGTCAACCAGAAGGTGACTCACTAGCACATGGCCTGCCACCTGGTAACAGAAGGGTGACAATGTGGTTTAGTACACCAAACCGTAAATGACAATCTGCCCCGTCATGTCAAAACAGAGACAGATTGTAGGGGAAAAAAACCCCAACACACCAACAAACACAACCCAACAAAAACAACCATCTTAGAACAGTCCAGCTGGAAGGGACCTACAAGGATCACCTAGCCCAGTCTGCAGAAGGCATCACAGCTGGTTTTCGGTTACCTAACCTGGAAAACTGCTTGCTCCTGTTATTCCTTTCAGTAACAGAACAGACTGTTTCAGTTGGAAGGGCCCTACAACGACCATTTCGTCCAACTGCCTGACCAATTTGGGGCTGACCAAAAGCTAAAGCACATTATGGAGGGCATTGCCCAAACGGCTCTTGAACACAGAGGGGCTCAGGGCATCGACCCCCTGCTCCAAGCAGCCCGTCCCAGGGTCTGACCAGCCTTTTGGTAAAGAAATGCTTCCTTGTGTCCAGCCTGAGCCTCCCCTGGCGCAGCTCTGAGCCATTCCTGGATCCCAGGGAGAAGGGATTAGCACGTCCATGTCCCCTCCTAGGGGAGCGCCTGGGTCACCCCTCAGCCTCCTCCTCTCCCAACGAGACAAACCCCAAGGCCTCAGCTGCTTGCTGGAGGACATGCCTTCAGGCCCCGCCACCAGCTTGGGTGCCCTCCTCTGGAGGCATACAAGAACCTTCACATCCTTCCACAACGCTGGGGCCCAGAGCTGCATGCACACAATACTCAAGGTGTGGCTGCGCTGAAGCTAAATATAATGGGATAATCCCCTCTCTTGTCTGGCTGTGCTGTTTGAGGCCCCCCAGGATGGGGGTTGCCCTCTGGGCTGCCCGGGCCCACTGCGGGCTCCCACTGAGCCTGCTGCCCACCAGCACCCCTGGTCCCTTCCTGCAGGGCTGCTCTCCACCCGCTCCTCTCCCCATTCATACTCGTGCCCGGCCTTACTCCATCCCAGGCACAGAATCCAGCACTTGGACTTGTTAAATTTCCTGCCATTGGTGATTGCTCGATGCTCCAACCTATCCAGATCCCTCTGCAAGGCCTCTTGTCCCTCCGGAGCGTCACCAGCACCTCCCAGTTTGGTACTGTCAGCAAACTCACTAACAGTGCATTCAACTCCTGCACCCAGGCCACCGATACAAATATTGAACAGCGCCGGCCCTAGGACCGAGCCCTGGGGAACACGGCTGGTGACCGGTCGCAGCCAGATGCAGCCCCATCCACCACAGCCCTTTGAGCTCTGCCCTTCAGCTAGTTCTTCACCCAGCCTGCTGTGAACCCGCTCGTCCCACAGCTGGGAAACTCATCCAGAAGGATGCTGTGAGGGACAGTATCAACAGCCTTACAAAAATCTTCACTAAAAAAATACTCAAACTGAGGGAGAGAGAGAAGGTGCCTGGGATTTGTGGAGGGTCAGGCAAGATCCCGAGTCAAAGGGGTTGTTCCATAATTAGCAGTGACTCCCAAGAGGTATGGAAGACACATCCAAACATCCCTTATCCTCCCACGAGTGAGAGGACCTGGCCCCTGGTCAGACCCCACGGAGGTGACACAGGCTGGTCAGAGGGCACGCGGAAGTGATGAAAGAATGAACAGGAGTAAGATCAGCCCACTTCAAAAGTAAGATCCCCCTCCTCTTCCGTTAGGTCTTGCGCTGACTTCTGATACTTTCCTACACCGCCGTCTTCTTTCTCTCGCCCTCCTGCTTGAGTAAACCTATTTTTTTTAATGCATCTTTTGCAATTGGGGATCCTCCTGAATGCCAGACAGGCTGACTTTATTTTCCTACTCTTTTGTTTTCCTGACTGTTGCCAGATCTTCCAAGCTGCTTTTGGGTAATGGCTGCCTGAGCCGTTCTGTGGCCCCACCAACTCGAGCAGGGCGCTGGATGTGGGCACCAGTCTGCCCACCAGCTGGAGACCCTCAGAACCACCTCCACCAGAGTAAGGGGGCACCTCGGGAAAATAAGTTAGTACTGGAGTGCACATAAATCTCTTTTGCCTTAACGCACCACATGCACAATGCAGAGAAAACTCCGGGTGACCATAACATCACTGTTGTTATCTCCACCCAGCCTAATCTAGTTTGCTGTTTGGAAGGGTTTTGCCTATCTCTGTAAATCATTAGGATAATGGCTCTTGCCCTCTGCAAGAGCAAACCAGGACTGGCTGTCACAGCCAGACTGGAAGACAAGGAAGCAGGAAATAAGGGCATGCCTAAAGCCTGAGCCTGCCAGACAGACATCCTGGGATCCCTTCCCTCAGCCTAGCTCCTGGCATTTCCCCTCCGACCGACACTACCCAGAAGTTAGGTCTCTGGGCACCCTCTCCTCTCTGGCCAGTCCTTCCAGAACTGCAAACCAGTACTGGCATGCTGTACGTGGGACAATACTGATGCCCGCTGGGGACAGCCCGCAGGTGGCATCACTAAAGAGGCCATAACCTGGTTCTGTTGTGGGCTTTTGGACAAGCATGTTAGATCAAAACAAGTGAGGAAGAGCAGCATTTTCACTTGGAGATGGTGGTATAGCACCCACAGGTTCTTCTCCTGTGGCCCCGATGCTTTGCTTGCACACCCCAAGTGAGAAAATGCCTCCTGGCTGGTGTTACTTCACTAATAAATCAGGGGAAACTAAGCGGAAAGAGAGCTGGAATATCCAGGCACAATACCTGCATGCTTGGTTTCAGCATTCAGATTAAATAGGAAACCCACACGGTCAAAACCAGTAGTGTGCTCTTCTACAGAAAGAGCAGGCACCCCTGAAAAGAGGAACCTTTATTTGTTCCATCACACTAAGGAAATAAAACAAGGAGCATTCCACATGCTTGCTTGATCCATCAGTTTGTTTATGGCTAAAGTGCAGTTACTGCGCTAGAGATGCCACCCTGGTGCGATGGCATCTGCTCACTTCCCAGTGCCTGTTGGTCTCAGGAACTGGACGGCAGCGTCTTGTACGGATTGAGGATCCCTTTGGGGTCTAACATGGCTTTGAAACGCTGCATTAGAAGGATTGCCTCCCTGGGTTTGCTGTACTGAATGAACTGCTTCTTCTTGAAGCCCAGTCCGTGCTCCGCGCTGATACTGCCATTGTATCTTGCAGTCCACTCATACACAAATGGTTCGATGGCGTCCAGCAGGGAATGGCTATAGGACTCCGCCGTGACATTCAAGTGCAAGTTTCCATCTCCTAGAAGAAAACATTGCAGAGATGGGTCTGTAAGAAAAACTCGGTGGCCCTGCCATAGAGACTCATTACTGTCTCCTCCACGTACTCGAAACAACGGTGCCTTTGTTAGCCTCCAAACCATGCAAAAAAGAATGAGGTTACTGTCCTTCTACAAACATCAGGCCTCCCCATGTACAAATAATTCAAGTAGGATCTTTGGTTTTCCGTGCTTTCAGTACAATATTTGAGGAAGTGTCCCACGTTACCCTACTTTGAATTTTAAAATCACAAGGGTGGGAATTTGAAATAACTGTGCTGCATTAACTATTGTCCCACTACCAAGATGGCATGCCAAAGACTTCCCCGATGGTATTTCATAATGATCATTTGCTTTTAATATGGCCCTTCATCACTTTCTCTCTCCCTATTATGTTTGTGCAATGTTCTAAATGCACTCTGGCACTGTGTCAACAAAAACAAAGCAAGCAGAACACTTTCTCCTTTTGCCGCTTACACGTGATGGTATTTGATTAAGCACACGGTTGGTGGGTATTCAGAAGACAAAACACACAAAGATAAACCACAACTTACTCATTCTCACTCCAGACCCCTTCCTGCAAATCCTCACAGTACACAGCTTAATCCTCAGTACCAGGAGCTACCAGAGGCAGCCTTTGTTGCGCAGACCTGTCTCTCCACGTCTTTCAAGTAATCTCAAATGAAGCATGCTGAAGAGTGTTCTGCTCTTTTTCTTTTTTTAACAGAACAGTTCTAAGCTACCAACTTACCTGTATGCAAAATCAAATTAGTTTCAAAGCGTTCTGGCAAATGTACCAGTCTTCCCGTGCATTACTTTTATCACTCTCTTTTGGAGGGTTAATGGCTCAGACATAATTAACTTCCAATACAACTAATCACTTTGGACTTTGTTTATCTACCAAACATGTTGAAGAACATTCATCAAATTGATGGTCCAATTAAACAACCTACATACTTAAATTAGAAGGAGATACAAATGACCAGTTCAGGGGCATTAATATATGGCATACAGCCTGAAAGCAGTGAAGTTCAAACACCAAGATCCTTACGCATCCTCCTCCTCCAACAGCTCTCAGCCTCTCACTAATCTAAAACCAACCTCTAAAACTACTAGGAAGTTGCCCAGCAAACCCCGGAACACAAAAGAGTAATTGGCTCCTTTCCCAGCAGCTACACTTACCCAAGTGACCGTAGCCCACCACGTTTTTGGCACTCCGGCCCAGCCGAGCCCTCATGTCAGTCACCAGATCATACAGCTTTCCCACAGGGAGAGAGATGTCATATTTGTAGACATAGCCATCATGAGTGAGGGCCTCCGTGATCCTCTCCCGCAGGCTCCACAGCATCTGAGGAATCAAAGATTAAAAAAAATCCAAATTAAACCAAGTACCTCTTGGGTTCCATGCTTTGTGGCACGGAGGGAAAAAGAGCCTTGATTCTTCGCATGTAACATCAAATTCTGATTTCCCTTGATAACCCCTGCCTCTTGGAAGCTAGTAATAACGCCTTCTTGGCAGCATTGCACAGTAAAGCGATACACCAACTCTTCAAGCTTGACAGTACCCCAGCTAGAAAGGACACAGGCACGGGCATGCTCTCCAAAGCTGCTTTGGGTTTCCCTAGAAGTGAGGATGTCTCCTCCTCCAGTTTAGTATCGCAAGGGTTGGTTTGGGAACTGGGACTGGAAGAAACATGGGTCTGTCTAAAAGACTCGTGTTCGCTGGGCAGACACAAATCACCCTCCTCCTCACCGAGGCACTATGTATCCATCTCATTCCCTGGGACCACAGGCTCTGGCTCTGACACAGCACGCTGGCCTACATGTAGGACTTTGCTCGCTCCTGGCCTTGCTAACAACTCAGCTTCCAGTTTCAATTTCAGGCAGTTTGTGCCCTACCCCAGCAACTACTGAAAGATACAATTCATTATTCTCATCTTTTTAAAGGAGAAAGCATCCACTGAAACCCCAAATACTCAGGCTTTCTGGAAAGAATCAACAGTGATAAGTATTCTCTCTTAGCCAAAAAGCTAATGTCTGGACATTTAATCATAGAATCATTTGTTTGGAAAATACCTTTAAGATCATTGGGTCCAACTGTACCTGTCCACCACTAAACCCGGTCCCTAAGCACCTTGTCTGCCAGGCTTTTAGATACCTCCAGGGATGGGGACTTGACCCCTTCCCAGGGCAGCCCCTTCCAGTGCTTGATAACTCTTTCAGTGAAGAAATTTTTCCTAATATCCAATCTAAACCTCCCCTGGCACAACTTGAGGCCGTTTCCTCTTGTCCTAGCACTTGTTACCTAGGAGAAGAGACCTTTCCCTATTAGAAAATTTTCCCTATTCAAGATACAAATCCAAGTAGAGAATCATGTCAAAGAGTTTTGCGCAAAAGGAAACGACAACTTGCCTTTATTTTCTTATCATCCGTTGCCACAGTTCCATCAGTGACCAAACCAGAAGTCATGGCCTGTTCTAGGAAGTTGTTCAATTTTTCTTCATCATGGGCTGAGTTGGAGCCCGAAGTTTCAATTAAAATATAAAAAGGGCTGCCTAAAAGCGAGGGAGAACAGAATAAGCAGATGCTCTGGGGTAAAAGCACAGGAATGTAGTGCAAGTTCTGAAGCTTTTCCCAAGCTTGGCACATTTCATGAGGTTGCTCTACTGCCCAGATTCTCTGGTGCCACGCGGAAGGGCAGCTCAATCTTTTACCTGTAGGGCATTCCACTCGCATGCTCTACCCTTTACCCAGCCACCGCTTTTCAGAAAACTAGCAATTTTGTCGGAACGAGTAGAAGTAAAAAATCTGATCTTTAAAGACTTCCACCAAATGTGTTTGGAATTGAATACTGGGTACAAAAATTATAAGGGATGCCCACAGGCTCATTGACATAAATACATATAAAAAAAAAAAAACAGGCTAAAAATCCCCAAGCAGTACAATGCCTCTTTCTACAGCACAAAATGACACTGGTACCTGCCACTGGGCTGGACAGCTTGAGATATCTCTCAACCAACTCCATGCACTTCTCATCCATGAACTCGTAGGCAGACAGGATCTCTCCCAGCATGGTTCTGCATGCTGTAAATGTTTCCAGAACCTTAGCAAAACTCTGACACCCTTCAGACAGAACATAAGAGAGGAAACACGAATAAAAAAAATGGTCCCCCAAGACCTTTATTTAAATTAAAAACCTAAATTTAAAAGCCACTGTGAGAATCCTGGTAAATTCCGGGGTCCACTGCACATATTCCAGAGGTCTGTCAGCACTTGGGAGTCTGCTCATCCCCTCCCAGGAGTTTAGCTCTCTGCTCTCAAGGCCACACCCGATACAAGCAAGCCGTTTGAGAAGCCCCTGCTGGCCTTGGGGAGTTCTGAGGGGGGGGGGGGGAAATGTCTCAGTGAAGGCTCCCCAGCCGGGCAGATGAGGTGCTTAGGGACAGGGTTTATCGGTGGGATGGCAGTGTTAGGGGAATGGTTGGGCTTGATGAGTTTAAAGGGCTTTTGCAACCTAAACGATTCCATGATTCTACGGACTCACCCGGTGACCGCTGGATTGCAGCTGCCTCTGCCTACTCTCACCAGACTTGCCCTTCCTCACCTCACTCAGGTACTGTCAGACCTTGTCACTGAGGGCACTGTCCTGCCTGCCTCTTCACCCTGCGAAGCTCCTGGCTCCTCTTCCCTTGCAAGCAACCAGCCCTTGCAGGGATTTTACACATTTACACCACAGATATAAAATACCTGCACAGGTATTTTAACCTATAGCACCACACTGTTTCTGAGAAACAAGCTGATGCTGGTAGTCTAGCTCAGCAGGCTAATCGCCACTTTCTTCTCTCCATTCCTATTCCCTTCCCAGCCTCTGAATTCAGGTGTGCAATTACTATTACCAGCTCCTACCTAGGAATGCCAGATTCACAGCCTTAGGTTTCTGAGGACAGAGTACAGAGACCGCAGTGATGACTCCCAGGGTTCCCTCGGATCCGATAAAAAGCTGCTTCAAATCATAGCCAGTGTTATCTTTGCGCAGAGAAGCCAAGCAGTCCAGAGCTGAGCCATCGGCCAGCACCTGTGGGAATATGGAGACCTGGTCAGAGCACCTACACAGAAACCTGCAGTCAGAGGCTTGTCTGCTACCAAGCTGATGGAAAGCTGCCACTAGCCTCGAGCGGCGCACACCAGCTGCCACCCCTTCCCACAGTCTCATTACTGCTCCTCCATTCCTAGCTCTTCCTCCTCCACTCTATATGCTACCCACGTCTTCCCCCAAACTTTTCTGCTTCTTGTTTTACGGTGCTGTTTGCACATGTTCCAGCAGGACAAGTAATAACAGAAGATTGGGTTTGCTCTGCTTTTCTGACCAGTGGTGGATAAGACCAGCCGTTCTTTGCAGGCCTAGCTCCCATTATTCACCAGAAACAAGGAACACTGTTAGAAACAGTGAACACAGTCAACCAGAATGAAGTAAGCCCTCCACCACTTGAGCCTGAAATCAAGGCTGAACATCTCCAAGACACGTTATTAAAGGCTGTTTTGATGCTAGAGGGACTAACTGAAAGGCAAAAGCTCTCCTTTCTAAGCCTACACAGTAAAACCAAACCAGGCTTTCCTTACCTACCCAGTTTATTTCCTATCAGCTCTCTGCCCCTAAGCCCCCAATTTTTTTTGAAACCACTAATCCCAGCCTTCGCAGACAGAAGCCCAGGCCTGTAGGGCAGAAGCAGGCTGAGGAACAGGAAAGTCTCTAGGAGAAAGACAGCAGCCAAACCAACCCAAAGCAGACAGCTCTATTAAAAGTCAAATAAGCAGCGTGCCCTATGATGGATGTAGCAGAGTGTTCCAGAGACCCCCTGCTCCACCGAGGAACCAGCCTCATGCAGGTAACTTGAGATCACCAAATCTCTCCCTGCCGCCTTCTCCAGATTAGAAAACCACCCAATATCACTTCTGTCAGCAAGGACAGAGGTGGAAGCTGTACACTGCAGCAGTAGTAACACACTATGTGCATGAAGACACTCATTGCCCCTTCTCAGAAAAAGCCATACAAGGAAAAGTTAAGAGCGGAAGCCTGGAGAGGAACTTGTCTGCGTAAGGGATAGCTAAGGGCTAGAACAGCAGGGAATGGGGTAAGAAGTAGAGGTTTGAACACAGAAATGAACTGCCAGGTACTCGCCTTACCACTTCCAGTCCTAGCACTGTCCCTCGGAGAGAGCCATATCTCAAGAGTCGTAAGCCTCCGGCATTTGTGGCCACGTTACCACCGATGTGACAGGTACCTTTTGCTCCCAAGTCAAGCGGCATGATAAACCCCTGCTCCTCCAAGTACTCGTTGAGATTCTCTAAGATGCAACCAGCTTGGCACACAAGGATTCCTGAAACATAAACGCCCTGCTACAAGCTGATGCCCAAGAAGAAGGTGCCTCCTAAAGAGGCAGGTTAAGTACAAACAGATGCAACCACCTCTTCCTCCAAAACTCTCTGGGGTTCAATTTAAATGTACAAGAAGTCCATGCATGCTACAGGGCATTGTCCAACCCCTCCTCAAGCTGAGGGGAGCTTTGCCATTGCCTTAATATCCACTCATCCGTTGTGGACTGGTAAACCACAATGAGATTAAGCGTATCTCTGCTTGGTGTTCTCTCTCTCTCTCTCTCTCTCTCTAAGAACTGAAACACTCAAACCAGCCTGGTTCCTAACTCTCCAATCCAAACAACCTGGATCCAAACAACAATCCCCATCCTTCCCTCCCCCTGCTGGTGCAGTTACCACATGCCTTCTTCACCACTCTTCTGTTTTTTCTCTAAAGAAAAAGAATTCTGCTCCACCTGCTGGTTTCTTATCTGGATTTATAGAGAGGTAATATAGGATGTCTGTGTTCCTCTTCTCTCTTTCTTCCTCCTTCTGCCACCAGATGTATTTTTACATCTGCTACTGTTATAACGTAAGCAGGAGCCTGGATGAAACAAACCTGCGATGCCCCTTATGATGCTGCTGGGCTGAACCTTGCTCATCCTGCAGTTATCGTCTCCCAGGACAACGGCTGGTTGAGGGCCTGGGACTCGTTTCTGTGCCTCACGCCTCTACGATATTTACCAGAGACCTTGTCAAAGCTGATGATCTGGTTCATGAGAGCGGTGGAGAGAATGATCTCATCAAAGACAGGAACGCTGCCCCCAACAAGGCCGGTGTTACCCCCCTGTGGGTTCACTGCCAGGTTCCTCTCATAGCAGTACCTGGAAGGAAAAACGTTTCTGAAGTCTTACGCATCTTAAGGCCATAATCCAGTCTATCAGAAGAATTCCACTTCCACACGAATGTCTGCTGTTGCACGAGTGCTCAATGCTCCTGAAAACGAAGCAGCATTAGCCTAAAGATGAAATCAATACAAAAGGGACAGTTTCACTACAAAAGTGAGAAAGCACAACTCCTCACTCAACTCACCCAGCACAGAGCAAAGGAACAAACACTTGGGATCACCCCCACGCATACCTACAGATCTGCCACACAACACCTGCCTGGAAAGCATGGCTCCCTCTGCTTACAATCAAGTATTTATGTAGTGGTCTCTGTTAACGACTTTCTGAGTGGGCTCTGACAGGCGACCTCTGGCCGTGGTCAGGAAAGAGCAGGCAGCCGGGATATAAAGAGCAGAAGGGAGAGCTGAGGTCACCAGAGCTCAACCACAAGCCACGTGGTCAAGAAGAAAACGGCTTCAGTAATTCCAGTGGTTGAGCAATTAGTGCCTGAACAATTAGTTGGACCCTCTCAGACTAAACCCGAGTGCCTTATCACAAAGTCCAGCAGAAAAGGTGCAGGTTACCTGAGAGCTTGAGACACCTCTGCTGTTGTCTGCGGCTTCAACATCAGCTTGCTACAGCCTGCAATGAAAGCAAGGGTCTCTCAAGGCAAGTTGAGGGCTCCCCAGAAAGAAAAAGGTGGTAAAGCATGATGTCTGAGATAACAAATGCTCCCTCCGCTCTGAGGCAGAGTCATTTCAACCACTTTTAAGCCAACCATTTTCAATAGCGGGCTTTCCCTTAAAGCACTGTAAAAGCTTTGTCCATAGAGACAGACTTGGTTGCCAGTGGGGGCAACGGGAAATGTTTTAAATTCTCAGTAAATCTTTGACAAAAGTAACAGAAAATCATGATGCTTGTTTTCTGAGGTTCAGCCAAACCTTTGGGAACTGTTAACCGAACCAATTTATTTCAGGAAAGAATTAATCATACAATCACAGAATGCTTTGGGTTGGAAGGGACCTTTAGGGTCACCCAGTCCAACCCCCCTGCAGGGAGCAGAGACACCTTTAACCAGATCAGGTTGCTCACAGCCCCGTCCAACCTGGCCTTGAATGTCTCCAGGGATGGGGCCTCTACCACCTCTCTGGGCAACACGTGCCAGGGCTTCACCACTTTCACAGTAAAGGATTTCTTCCTTATATCCGGTCTAAACCTACCCTGGTTTAGTTTAAAACCATCACCCCTTGTCCTGTCACAGCTGGCCCTGATAAAAAGATTGTCCCCGTCTTTCCTATGGGTCCCCTTTAAGCACGGCCACAATCAGGTCTCCCCACAGCCTTCTCTTCTCCGGGCTGAACAACCCCAACTCTCTCAGCCTGTCCTCATAGCAGAGGGGCTCCAGCTCTCAGATCAGTTTTGTGGCCTCCTCTGGCCCCACTCCAACAGGTCCACGTCCTTCTTGTGCTGAGGGCTCCAGGGCTGGATGCAGGGCTCCAGGTGAGGTCTCACCAGAACAGTAAATAAACAGGGCTTAGATTTTTTTTTTTTTTTAATCAAAGCCTGAAAGAGATTAGGTAATTCTCAAAGGAATGTTTTGCCTGGTCTGTAAGGCCGTGGTCTGCTATGAACAGAGAGGGGATTTGCTTTGGCCGGCTCTTCGTCCGGGTACCTTAAGGGAAGCAGAGAGGCGGTGTTACCTGAACTGGAGAAGGAACACGCTCACTCACCTCGGACTGACTTAAGCCAGTCCACGTTAAACGGTTCCAGTTCCTCCGGGTCTGTGATGACCCTGCCGGGCATGACGCGCTCAAAGAAAGCCACGTCGCTGCCGCAGAGGCGGGCGAAGGGCAGCCGCCGCACCCCGTAGCGCTGGTGGGTCGGCACCACCGGCTGGGGGCCGGAGGAGGCGGCGCGGGGCTGCGGGCACCCACCCCACGGCACGGCCACCGCGCCCGGCTGCCTCCGCTGCTGAAGCGTCCCCGGGGCGGAACTCACGCTCCGCGGTGCCGAGGTCCTCCGGTGGGAGCTCGTCAGCCACCCCGGCGGAGCCCCGCGGCTCCAGGCCGGGGCCCAGCGGCGGGCGGCGGAGGAAGCGGCCATGTTCGCCCCGGAGAGCAGAGGCCGCGCCCCCCCGCCAGCTCCCCCCTCTCCCGGAGGAAGCAGCCGAGGCGCCTTCCCCGCCGGTGCGGAGCGGAGAGCGGGCCCCGCCGCGCCTGACAGTCCCCGCCGGGGCCGGGCAGGCCTCAGGCAGCAGCCCCCGCTGCGACCGCCCTGCCCCACCGAGACACGGCCGCCTCACGCACCCCTCGGGGGAGGGAACCCGCCACCCCACCCCTCTCGGCCCGGCAGCCGCGGGCAGCAGCGGGGCTCGGGCGGCTCCGAGGCTCCGCCGGGCCCGGGCTTCCCCTAACGCGGCCGGGCCGAGGGGCGGGTCCGCCGCGGAGCAGCGCGCAGGCGGGCGGCAGCGCCCCCTGGCGGCGGGAGGCCCCCGCACACCCACCACCACCCGCCCCCAGCCCGCCGCACGCTCTCGCACGCCTTCGTTCCCAAAAATACTTTTATTTATAACAATATATCCACTCTCTGTTAACATGATCCAAAAATACAGATATACATCTTTACTTTACAGTTCTTTTTTTTTTTTTTTAATAAAAAGATTTATATTCTCTTCCATTTACAAAGGGAACACAGATCCGATTCCTTTAAAAACCAGAACAACCGGGTTAAAGTTGTTTCACCTCCCAATTTTGGACGAGCTGCAATAAAGCTGAACCCCCGCAGTGTACACGGCTGTCTCTGGAACGTTCCTTTACCTATCACAGTGTCCCTTCTCCAGGAAAGCATTATTTCAGACGGTACATTCAAAATCCAGGAGAAAGGTTTAAACCCTTTAATAAGCAAAAAGCCGAAGGCTGCTGGTATTTGTGTCGAAAAGGAGTTTAGAAAAAAAGTCTCTAAAGCCAGGTGCAAGCGGCCAGAGGATGCTCCCGAGCCCGCCAGAGCCCCGCACTGATATGTTCCGAGCGGGACGGCTTATTGCTGGTAGCAACGTTCCAACAGAGCAGAGGCGTTGCATGCCGAAGAGGAGGAGCACGCTGTCCCTCACACCGCTTGCCAGACCTAGCCAAGCCATCTGTCCTTCGGAGGGCTGATGCCAACTGCTAGAGCTTATTTTTCTTTTTGCTTTGCTGGTTAAAATGGAAAAACAACAACAACAAACAAAAGTCTGCTCTCCCGAGCCCCAGAAACGGGCTTGCTAAGAAAATGCATTTTGCTGCCCTGCCTGAGCGCAGCGGGGGTCAGCTTCGCACTCACGCCTCCGCAGCTGCGCAGTTCCGGGAGGGCTCGATTCCAGCCAGACCTCCGGAGAGGTGCAGTGGAACAGTGAGGCTGCTTAAAATCAAATGCTTAATAATCTATGGTGATACCGCTACAAATAAAGCCTTGGGGGAGGAGAAAAAAGAAGAAAAAAAGAAAGAACAAAAGTGTCATATACAATACAACGGGAAAAATAAAATGTGAAACGGCATGGGGAGGCAGCAACGCTCCTGCATTAATCCAGTGTAGCAGGTCAAGGAGGTACAGGTCTCACTCAGCGGCTTCCGAATTACAGGCTGGCTCATGAGGTATCACAATTAAATGCCTCAAAAAGAGGCAGAAAGAAAAAAAAAAAAAAAGAGAAAAAAATAATAAAGCAGGCTGACTGTACGCCTAGGTTCAGGTTTGTGTGACCGCGCTTCTCCTCCTCCACCCCTCCAGCAACCTGCTTTTACTTTGCCTGTGTGCTTTCCAGGTGCTGTTACAATGCCAACCACGACAAACACGCATCCCCTTGTAAACATAATCATGGAATCTTCATCTACAACACACGGAGCGACGCAACGCAGCGAAGACACGCGCAACATCGCACTGTCAATGCAAGGACCCTGGAGACAGGTTTGGGTTTACTTTTCCCCCCTCCAAAGCAGATGCAATAAATCAAAATGTTCACAGAAAAGCTGTCTCAGCATCAAGAGGTTTCTCCTGTGTCAGTCTTGACGTACCTGCAGCATCTACCGAGCCCAACGGAGCAAAGCAGGGAAGGAAAAATCGGCAAGAACTGCATTCTGCTTTCTTTCATGGCAAAACACAAGTAAGAGGGTCAGTGGAACGGGTTGGGGGGGAAAAACAAATTTTTTCTTTCGGAAACAGGTGCCAAAATCTGACTAGAAGTGGCTTTTTTTCTTCTGTACTGTTTATTCAGACTGTTTTTACAGCAGAAAAAAAAATAAGCTTATCTGGAAGTTTCTTAATGCCTTTCCAGCAGCCTGTACCAAGAGCTCCTGCACAACCATATGCAAAGTAGTGCATAGCCCTGCACAGAGCTGCCATCAACACCCCTGGGGGATCAGAGCCAGTGGGGTTCCCGAACCCCGGGCCACCAACACCACTTGGGGATCACAGCCAGCAGGATACCCAAACACCGGGCCATCAACACCCTGGGGGATCAGAGCCAGCTGGGCTCCTGAACCCCAAGCCACTAACATCACTGGGGGATCACTGCCAGCAGGGTACCTGAACCCCGGGCCATCAACGCCCCGGGGGGATCACAGCCGGTGGGGTTCCCGAACCCTGGTGCGCACTGCTGCAGGGAGGCTTGGTTTGGGGCTTTTTTTTTCCCCCCTCCTCCAGCAGAACCACCTTTCCTCACAACATCTTTCATTGTAGGTGGGTAAGCCCCATAACACAGGAGACATCTATAAAGACAAGAGTTATCTCTGCTTTTCCCTCAACTTCTACATCCACTGTAACTCAGAGGAAGGAAAGAACAGACAGACTTTTGTTTTCCTACTCAAGGTTCCTTCCGCTGCAGTGACTGACACAGTGATGACAGCAAGGATTCACATTCATAATCTGAAAGGCAGCTTTAAAGAAGTCAAGAGCATGCAAATGTACCCCCACTAAAAAAAGACAAAAAGTCTTAAAACATTCCTGCTGAATGGGCGCCCTCAATAGCAGCACTGCATAGCAAATGCTACTCAAATCCCCCCCTCAAGCTACGCTCCACCGCAGGAATGTACACATTGTCCTTCCTCAGCCTCCCCTTAAAGCTTCTTTTCCTGATTTACCCAGGTGCAAGACAGGCAAACACAAGTTAGAAAAAAAAAAAATCAGGCCTTCATCTCATTTTATGAATAAATCCGACCTTCTGTCTCTAGAAGAATACTGCAGGTTTCATCTTCACAGTAATGTACTTAAAGGATCTTCAGAGAAATGGAAACAGTCGGGAAGGGGAACAGGACAATTCCTTTGCCATTTAAAGGTTTTCTCCCCCAAAGAGACAAACCTTTTCTAGGAGGAGGTGAAAAATCTTAATGGTTTGCTTCCGCTAAGGTTCATGTGAATGGGGGCAAGACCAAGTAAAATAAAGGCAGTGCAAAGGTAGACAGAGGAAGTTACCCGAAAGAGAAGATGTGATCATACCTCTCCCATCCCTGCCCTGTCAAAACCGAGCACAGTATTGGGCTTTGAGGCAACAGGCACCAGGAACGGTTAAATGGCTTCCCCGTTCCCTTACGTGCTACAGAACTGCACAGCAAATGGACGTCACACCTGAATGATGGAGAAAATTCCCCTCTTCTCCACCATGCCAAGCTCCAGGCCTGAACTAGTTCCACGATGGTGATGCGCTGTGCTGAAGACACGGGGATTTTATTCTCCTGCAACACCTTACGTGGTTTCACAGACTCCTATAAACCCGCAGAGGCTGCAGCTACCGGCTGCCCTCAGCACTTCACAGTAACACTGATTTCAGTGCTGTGCAAGTGTAACATAAATAAAACCCCTGTGGTAAAGGGATTTCAGGCTCCTTCCTAAAGTCATTTTCTTATGAAAGAACAGGAATTACAACTGGCCACTGGACAATTAAATATCACACCAGATAAAGAAGGAGGAGGGCAAGTTAAAAAAAAAAAAAAAATCAAAGATAATATTGCAACGTGAATGAAGGTATATATTAAAACTCTTCTTGCCTCAGAGGATGCATTCCCCTCTATTCCTTATTTCTTTTTCTTTCTTTCCTGAACACAACGAGGACAAAACCTAGAGGGAAGAAGAGGCAGTAATTAGTTCCTGAAGTTAACAACACACAGCCCAAGAACTCTTTTTTTTTTTTTTTTTTTTTCTTAATTATTTGGGAACAAGTGGGTGGGAGGTCAGTTTAAAAGCAGCCAGTTTAAGCAACTGCAACAATTTTCATGACATGCAAGAAGCCTGAGAGCAAATAGGAAAGAAACTGTGCCAACTTGGGTGGGCAGAAGGGACAGAGAGCACTAGAAGGCTCCCAGGCTCATCAGCCCCTCGCAGCCGTGCTTCACCTCATTTCATTCACCTACAAGTTACTCCCAGTAACTCCTCTACAGGCAAAGGAAAAAGCTATGTTCCTCCACCTCATTCCCTCCTCTCCCTCCAGTGACTCCAGTTCACTTTCGCTTAAGCCCGTTTCTGATCAGCGTCTTGTTAATTAGACAAGAGCAGTCCATTAAGCACAAACCAAGTACAGAATGAGGCTATGATTCTTTCCAAGATGAGCACCTATGTAAGCAAAGGCTGGAGCAGCCTTCAAACTTTGCTTCCAGAAGCGAAAAAAAAATAAATACACATCCCTTCTCAGTTTGAACCACAGCCATGGCTACATGACAGGACAGCAAACCCAAAATGTGACACGTACACCTTTACGCAAGCCTCAGATCAAAACCTGCTCAGTTTATCATGCGATTTTGCACATGCCCGGGTCCTCATTTCGCTCCCACCAGAGTCTAAGACTCCTTTAGAAGCAGACTTTAGGAAGAAGGTTCTGCTTGTGCCTTCTACCCTCACACAAGCACAATCCCAAACCCTCTGATGACGAGAGCAAAGCTCCTCTGTCAGGAAGGGGTCGCAACAGGGCTTCAATTCTTATTGCAATTCTTGTAGAGGCAAATCATAGCCTGATAAAAATCACAAAGCTGCTATGTTGTCATCCTTACCATTTCCCTTTCGGTTTGGTGGTGAGGTCCACACAAGCGAAGTGGAACCATTCAATGGGGCACTGCAAAACAGAAAGGAAAAACCCCCAGAGGAGACGCTTAATATTTCACGAATGTTACTTTCATTTTATATGACCTAATTGAGCAAGTACCCCCCCCTTGATTTCACAGAGTCGAGACACAGTGAACAAGTGAAAATAAATCCTCTCAAGAGCTTACATCTGGGTTGTCACAGCCAATCATTTCTCCATAGGACACCTGGTGACACAGGCAGTAGGTGGGTTCGTTGGGGTCCACTGGCATGTCTAGAACATCGGAGGGATGCACCGACAGGATGGTATCAGCAAACTCCGAGCTGCAGACAAGGACAGACTGCGGATGAAACACTTCTCAGGTGTAAGCAACACCGCGTTTCCAAGATCTAAATCCCACTTGGGAAAATTAGTTTTTAACAATATCTTCCCTAAACCACACAGACTTCACTTCAGAGTTTAGATTATCACCTATTATCCAATAACTGAAACCTTAGCGTAGGTTTGCTCAAACACAAAACATGAGCTTGACTATAAAGAATTAAGAGAATGATCTGTAGATGCCATGACTACAGTAACAAAATTAACGTACAGATCACTTCTGCTTGCGGACAGAAGAATCTGATTCCCTCCTCGCCTCCCCAACAGTTTTAGTATATCTGTTCTTTTCTCCTTGCCAGCTATGAGCGAAGCCCCTTGCTCTGACAGGGATCTGTTAAGCTGACATGACAGTAACACTCATTGGAAACTATTTTTTTTTCTTTTCTGCCCTTCCATTTAGCCAACTGAAAACTCAGAATTGACAGGGCCCCTCGAATGCAAATCATATGATAGAAGGGGTACATGCTTTTTTCCTTGCTTCACAAAACCAAATTAGATTACTCAAGGCTATTTAGGGCACGGTTGCTTGAAAACAACCCCCAAATTTCTCCAAGATGTCTAGAACAACAATAAAACATCAGGTTTTGTCTCAATGGGCAAGTGTTTCTTTTTACAATCAAGACCACAAGCAACTGTTAAAAATAGCCGCATGACAAAAATCAAAGCTATTTTCTCCCAGCTTGCCAACAGCAACAGAGAGGCCGATCTTGTCTTTCCAGACAGAGGGCATTCCAAGCGTGCTGAGTGTCCCCATGCTGACCGAAGAGCTAATTAACAAAGCTGACTTGTCCTAAGCAGGACACTAATCAAATGGAGTGAGACCAGAACACTTAACCCCGCTCACCATCCACAGACGAGTCATAAACAGGGTAACACGAGCTTCCGGAAAATTGACAAAATGTCAAGTCAAAGTCACCAGAGCTGCAACTGGCTACGCCTTACCCTCCTTTGAGTTTCTTTTTCTTTGGTGTATCTTCTTCAGAGGCTCGCCTGCCTCGACCGCGAGAGCCTCTCTTGTCTTTCTGACTTCGTCCCTCTATAAAGGAAAAAAAAGGCCATCACTTTGACTTGTTTGAGGAACACAAAAATCCCCTGATACTCTTCTTTTGATGCCTTTATTCTTTTGTAATCCTTCTTTCACGCATAACGGAATACAAATGCTGCTTCTGAAATATATTTTTATGCCGCAAACATGCCAAACAGGTGAGCAGTACGACTGAGCACCAAACTCTCACATCCATGGTTTTGGCAACTGAATCCCTGCAGTAAAGTGTTCACCCTTATCGTTGCACAAGATATGAAAGCCATCACATTTGATTAGACTTGCTGTAGTATTTTTTAAAAACTCTCAGTACATTTATAAATACTCAGCCAGCTAATTACTTATTCAATAACTAGCGTAACTTAACTCCACCTCCCCGATCGTACCCTTTATTTCCTAGTTCAAAGGCGTGAGCCTGCTCTGCTGTTGGCCGTGCTCAAATTTCACTGTGAGCGTACGAGATTTCCAGCAGACATTACAGAAACTGGTACCTTCCTTTAACTCCTTTTTTTTTTTTTCCTCCTGTTCTCAGCTTGATTAGTATTGAAAATCTGGTACAGGGAGGAAAACAGAAAAATTTCTCCTCAAAAAGATCTCAGAACTTCCTCAATAACAGATCAAGCCTGAAACTCAAACTGTTACACTCAAGAGCTGCAAGTGCATCATGTCAGTTTTGTCATGGTTAACCCCCCCTTGGCCAGTAGCCTCCTTACAACCAGGAACCGTGGGCCACCTCAGGGTGATCCAGCAAGCGGAGGCTGTAAGTTAGAACCCAGCAGTAGATTTCTTCCTCATCTGTTTATTGCCCACCAGAACACTGTGAATATTTTAAGGGCATTAAAAGCAGGTAGAGAAGTTGCTTTCTCCAGAAGCAACAGGCTACTTTCTGTCTCAGCCCTTCTGGTTACACAGGCTCAGTGCTGGAAAAGGCTGTCGAACGCAGAGTATTTACGCACTTTTCAGGCTTCGAGATCCAGGGTTTTCAAAGTCACTGCCTTCCAGTTTATCTTTCAGATCTGCTTCAAACCGTGCCAAGTCTGCATCCAGCCGGCGGATATGCTTATCCACCTGCACAGAAGAGGAAACCACAAACTGCATTAAAAAAAAAAAAAATAATCCCCAAATGAAAACAGGAAGGTCTAAAGCTGTTATCGGCATGAGGAGGATTGTAATGCTTTAGAGCAAGGCATGAAAGGGGTACGGAACTAGAAAAAGGGAAATGGTACACACAAAGGGAATTGAAGCGGAGAGAAAAAGCCAAAGGAAAAAAGCAAAAGGACCTAAGCCCAATAGAGGCAAAGAAACGAAGAAAAGGGGGAAGGAGGTGGCACAAAGTGGAGTCAAAGCAACTCAGAATAATGGTTTGCAAAACAAAACAAGACGACAAGAGGTGTTAAAGAGGATTGTTTTCTCCCCACAATTTTCAAAATACATTCTTCGACTAATGTCCACAAACTCTGTAGAGTAGATCAGTCTATTTTTTTTTTCCCTGGCATTTCACTGGCACACCATTCGAAGAAATTCAGTCATAAATACAGGCTTCTGCTGACCACCTCCAATATCAACTCAGTACACATTAAGCAAGTACCTTGTCCTACTCCCTGGTTGCAATAACACGGCTTACAGAACCCAGATACAACAGAGATATTTTCCGCCACCACTCCCAAACTGCACTGCTGCGATACCCAGCCCTTGAATTAGGAATCGCCTAGGACACTTCTCAATCCCTGTGAAATAATTTACTTTCCTGCAGGATTTGATGGCGATAAAACGTACTGCAGGTGTAGCAGAAGACCAAACAACTCTGGAAGCTGCGCAAAACATAGCAAGTACAGCCACAAGGATTCCCCTCACTCAATTTTTATCCATGGGATAAGGTAAGAATTATTCAAGGGGCCGCTAAACGGCCACTGGAGTAGGGGCAGGAGAAAAAAGCCAAAAGCTGCTTCTTAAGAGATGAGTTTTCTCCCCCAACGGGTCCATCAAGGGAGGTTTGGTGTCCAATATGCAACCGGGATGGCAGAGCTGACAGGTCTGCTTCCTTTTGTCACTTGGAAACCAAGGTAACTGGGCAGATTTCCTTCAATTCCTCCATAATATAGTACTGAAGTTGACTTCAAAAAAAACCCAAATGTTGTTTATGACTAAGACCAGGCCTAAATAAATTATCGGGTGCCAGGGGAGCTGCTGGGGAGGAGGGAGCGGGATAAATTTGCTGGCATTATTATGCAGCAGAGGAGTACTAACAATCAAGCAACCTTCAAGGGGGATAAATTCATCGAACCTCTCACCAGCAGGGAAGCCTACCTGACACAGAACCTAAGACAAGGGAGGGCAACGCTAAGAAAAATCAGCTTGAGAACTAACTATTAGTTTCAGTAAGATACCGAACCCAAAACACGAACACGCCAGTGAAAACGGGTACTGCGGAAACGCCTTCCACACCCATCAGCAGCCCCAGTTTTTAACGAAAGCTTCACAGGGCGTGGTCCTCACCATCTCGTACGTCTGCATGGCCAGCTGGACTTTGTCATCGCTGTACTCTTTACATTTGCTGTAGGCGCTCTGGATTTTCTTCAGGTGTTCCACTCGCTCCTCAGGTAGCATGTTCTTCACCGAGTCAATGTATTCTGCTGCAAGACTGTCGATTTCCGCTTTCTTATCTGAAAAGCAAAGCGCATCACACGTGAGAGAGCTATCTGCTAAAGCATTTTTTCCTTCTACATCTTTATGGTATTTAGAAGACCTCTCCTGACAGTTTCCTGACCTCCCCATATCCCTTATGTATTTAACTTTTTTAAAAAAAAAAAATAATTAAGTTTAAGGTAATTTGCTCTTCAGCACTTGCGGTGCAATTCTGATTTCTCAGGTGTTTTACAGTTAAGACCAGAAACAGAACCAACAGGTTCACAAACTTCAGCCTCTCTTCCCGCATGCAAGGACATTGTATTTCCTATGCGGTCATTTACCATTCCAACAGTTCAAATTGAAAATCACCGATGTGCAGCTGGATATCAACACAGACCGCAAAAAAAGAAAAGAATTGGTCTTGCAAGACGCACAGCAATCTACAATTCAGTAGGTGGGGAAACACAGGCAAGTAAGGCCATCAAAGGAGCCACTGGGTTTGGCGATCGCACAGCTACAAACACTCAAGTGCTAGAAAAAAAAGCCCCAAGTGCTGCGAGCTGGAGGCCTCACAGAGAAGGAACAAATGCTGCCCGGCGCTCAGGCCAAGAAAAGGAAAAGCATTAGAGGGGAGAGAGGTCCTGTCTCCACGGGGCTCTTCCCATCCTTTGGGTCGGGGCTCTCTACCAGGCTTCGCTTACCAAAATACCTGAACACACCTTCTGTTCTCTGATCCAGCTCCCGCATCAGCTGGAAGTTCCTCTGCAGCTCACAAGGCAGGTTTTCGATACCTGGAAGGCAAAGGCCAAGAAATATCACGGCCTCTTCCCCTCACAGCAGCCACTCTGGCCTGGGCAGCTCAGCAGAGCGAGAGGCACTGGTGCCTGACAGGGGGCTGCTGATGTCGCCCACAGCCACCCTAAGCTGGTGTCACCCAAGGCCACGCTAAACTGCTGTCACCCACAGCCCACCCTAAGCCAGTGTTGCCCGCTGCCTGCAGCCCCCGTTCCGTGCTGGAAGCGCTGCGGGAGCGAAGCCTTTGCAACGGGGGTGCCCGCACGTGGACGCGTGCTTCGTCTGACGTGCTGTCAACCGCTCACTTTCGTCAGGAGGGCCAGGGTAGGCGCAGGCAGGTGGGCGGGCCTCCGCGGGGCTGACGCTCACCCCGCAGCCGCGCTGCTGCCGCTGTTCAGCCGCGAGCCGAGGGTGCGCGGGGCCGGAGCCGCCCGCCGGGAGCGCAGAGCCCCGGGCCCTCCGCGCCGGGGGCCGCTGTCACCGCCGCAGGGAGGCCCCACCGGGCTGGACCCGCACCGCTAGCCATGCCCTCACCACTCCGCTCCCGGGCGCGCAGCGATGACGCGCGGCGGCGACGGCTGATGACGCAGCGCAGCTGCACCGCCCCCCGCGCCCAGCCCGTGGCGCAGCTCTAATTCCCGCGCCGCCGCCACCGCCCCGGCCACTGCTCGCGCCCCCCCCTCCTGCCCCCCGCCGCCGCTGCCGCCCCCCCGTCGGCGCGGGGCCCCGCGCTCACTGTCCAGGTAGTGCTCCAGGTACATGGCGGTCGCCATCTTGCGGCCCGCGCCCCGCCGCCGCCGCCGCCGCTTCCCGCCGCCTGCCGGGCCCGCATGACAAGGGCCGTGGCCCCAGCCTCATCCCATATTCATAGCCCGCCCTGCGCCCATTGGTCGCCGGGGACGCTTCTGCTGCATATTCATGAAGGGCGGGGTGCAAGGGGGGCGGGGCCTCCTCGGAGGACCTCCGCGACTCGGAGTGCCCTGCCACCGCCCAGAGAGGCGCGGGGGCGCTCGCCGCGATTGGCCGGGCGGCGGCGGAAGGGGCGGGGCGGGCGGAGCGCGCGCACTATGGCGGGCCGTCGCGGAGCGCTGATCGTGCTGGAGGGGGTGGACCGGGCCGGGAAGAGCACGCAGGGCCGCCGGCTGGTGGAGGCGCTGCGAGCCGCTGGCCACCGCGCCGACCTCCTCCGCTTCCCGGGTACGGGGTCTGCCGACGCCCGGCGGGAACGGGGGGGAAGGCGACGGGGTCCCGCTAGGCCGGGCTGCAGCGCCCGGTTTGGCCCTCGGGGCGGGGGGGGGTGTGTGTGTGGAGAGGGCGGGGGCACTGTCCGAGGGCTCACCCGGCCCCTGAGCTCCTCCCGCCCGTGACAGACTGACCCCCACCGTCGGACAGACCGACCGACCTCCCACCCGTGACAGGCGGACAGACCCTCACCCTCGGGCAGACCGACCTCCCTCCCACCCGTGACAGGCGGACAGGCCCTCACCCTCGGGCAGACCGACCTCCCTCCCACCCGTGACAGACAGACAGACCCCCACACTTGGACAGACTGAACTTGTTCCCACCTGTGATGGACAGACAGACCCTGGTCAGGCTGACTTTCCCTGGGACAGACAGACTCCCCTTTGGCAGAAGTGGCTCAGGGCAGCGTTTGCTCCTTATCCCCCTCTTTCCTGCAGAGCGAACAACGGAGATCGGGCGGCTGATCAGCTCCTACCTGCTGAGGGAGAAGAACCTGGAGGACCACACCATTCACCTGCTCTTCTCCGCCAACCGCTGGGAACACGTGTAATGATAACTTTTGTTAAGTTGTGAAAGAAAAAGGCGTGGCGTTGAATCCTCCCGGGGTTGTAGCTTGCAGTGGGTACAGTAGGTGTGAGAGTACGATCCTTTTTAGCAAGGGAAACATGGCTGGAAGCTGCATCTCAAGGACTCTGACGGCTTTGAATTTAATCTTAGATTGAATCCCGCAGTTTGTTTTTTAGGAATCATTAGGTGCGATGTTTCCAATCCCTGTGCCGTACTGGATTCGAGAACAGGGGCGCTAACACTGCACCGGCCTAGGCTGTGAATTTAATTTCTTTCCTGAATGAGGAAACCTTGCTTTGCAAGGAAGTCCGGGTGAGTGACAGGGTCATTAAGGAATTGTGTCCAAACGCCCCCCTTAGCCAAAGGCTGTGTTCAGCTGTAAGTGGCCGTCCTTGCTTTTGGCCCCTGAACCTTCGCCTGTGGAGGTAGGGAGATTGGTGTCGGCTGTTGTTTTTACCTGGAAATCCATATTACAAAACGTTTTTATTTTAAAAAAAACCCAAACTTTGCTGATTCTGGTGAAGGGAGTTAAATCCAGCTGGTGGCCGGTCATAAGCGGTGTCCCCCAGGGCTCGGTTTTGGGGCCAGTTCTGTTTAACATCTTTATCAATGACCTGGGCGAGGGGATTGAGGGCACCCTCAGTCAGTTTGCAGATGACACCGAGCTGGGTGGGAGTGTGGATCTGCTGGGGGGGAGGAGGGCTCTGCAGAGGGACCTGGCCAGGCTGGATCTATGGGCCCAGGCCAATTGGGTGAGGTTCAACAGGGCCAAGGGCCGGGTCCTGCCCTGGGGTCACAACAACCCCACGCAACACTACAGGCATGGGGAAGAGTGGCTGGAAAGCTGCCCCATGGAAAAGGACCTGGGGGTGTTGATCGACAGGCGGCTGGATATGAGCCAGCAGTGTGCCCAGGTGGCCAAGAGGGCCAGCAGCATCCTGGCTTGTATCAGGACTGGTGTGGCCAGCAGGAGCAGGGCAGTGACCGTGCCCCTGTCCTGGGCACTGGTGAGGCCGCCCCTGGAATGCTGGGGTCAGGGTTGGGCCCCTCACTCCCAGAAAGACATGGAGGGGCTGGAGCATGTCCAGAGAAGGGCAAGG